>JAOBRD020453949.1:0-18155 GCA_027575215.2 Hydrozoanthus sils | reverse complement strand
AATAAATAATTAAAATAAATAAATAAGTAAATAAAATTAATTAATTAATTAATTAATTAATTAATTTATATAATAATTAAATAGATAAATAAATAGTAAAAAGCGTAGCGGAATGATAGATCTGAATAATGTTATAAAATTCTGGCAATAATTGTGCAGCCAATACTCAGTAATTTAAAGAAATTAAATGTCTTTGTTAATTTGTGTCACCAATTATTTCTTTCACTCCAGCGAAAGTACTGTACCCCAGTTTCAATGCCTAGTTGAACCCATATGGCCATAGGAAGCCACAGTTCACTCCTAAACGGCGTCTAGTTTAGTCTGGAACTATGAAACAAAACATTGTACCGATTTGAAGATATTCATCCAGAATGTTCCAAACAGTTACAGCATTTGCAACGACATTAACCCTTTCAGCACCAGTCAAATTATCAACATCTAATTTCTCCTTATATAATCCATCAAAAGAGGTCATTCTTTAATGAGAAAATGGAAACTGATCAAACTTACTAACTGTTGATGAAAAGCAAAGTTCTCCTAAACTAGTAACATGAAGTATTACACGCTTTTTTTTGTATGAACCAGTAAATTTCGCCGTGGCTCGTTGTTCTTAATTTTTTGGCAATTTGAGCCTCAAATTGTTCTTAAATTGTTCTTATTTCTATGTTAGTTTGAGTCGAAGAAAAATCTGAGCCCACAAGGTATCGCAATACATGCATAGAAAAACGAATTTTGATCAATCCATATGCGTCTCGTGGATTCGCAGATGAGTCATTTTCCAGTGTAGTGATGATTTAAGCAAGCCTCAGCTTGTTCTTAAAATGTTCTTAAATTTTGGCCAATCTGAGCCTTGTTGTTCTTAGGGAAGAAGTTAAAACAATGGTATTTTTAAGGAACCCAATTTTGTCGGTGGTGGGTGGTGGGTGGCGGCACATACCCCCTACCCCACCCCCCTCCACTTTTTCAGAGCTCATTTTCTCAAAAGCTGATTTAGGGGTATTGGTTTTTTTGTATTATGGACTCCTCTCTCGACAAGGAAGGCCATGGTGCAAGCACTTTATCAATATCTATTTTATTGAACATGATATTTGTTCCTGTTATAATATAGTTCCATAAAATCCTGCAATTTGATTGGTTTAGAGGAGTGGTAGTTATCGTTAATAGTGGTATTTCAAGCGCTTGAGAGTGGTATTTCAAAATTACTATGGCAAAAAGTGCTTCTGAGAAAATGGCGGAACATTTTCAAGCGTCTCGGTTGGAAAAAATGAAAGCCTTATAGCTGACGATGTTGAAAACGACAACAAGATTGAAGAAGGTTAATTTTAGTCAAAAAGTTTTTAATACAGTTTCTTCCAACTACAGGTACGAAATTTTCAGTGAATTATCTGTAAAGTCTGTGAAGTTGAATTTACACTTGTCACGCTCGTTCATGCGAGATTGCAGCCGGTTTCTGTTGGCCGCTGCTTCAAAATTTTTATTCAGGTTTTTTATAATATGAAAACTTTGAAGTAAAGATGTCCCTAAAGGTGAACTGTTGTTAGTACATGTTTGTTTGAATCACAAAGTTGTTTCCTGTCGGCCACGGCTGCGCTTTTTTTATTTTGACTTAACTCTGGAAAACTTCGGAAATGGAAAACAGTGTCTTCAAATCGCTAAATGAAAAACTTGGCGGTCAACGATGATGAACTTCTTTTACAAAATCTCGGTATGAAATAATAGTTTCATAAAGAAGGATTTTCCAAAGTTCATTGTAGGCAAAATAATTCGTTCAACTCGATGAAGTTTCGTGAACTGACTCTGTGACTGTGGCATCACACCATCTGCTGCCGCTAACGCGGCACTAGTTTGTTTATAAGAAGATTTTGTTTGGAGCTTTTGGTTATAAACTATATTATAAACAAATAATAGCATATTTTGTACGTGATATTTGGCATAGATACCACTCGTGATGTTTGTGATGTTTTCAAAATTGTCCCAAATTTCACTCGCTGCGCCGTGAATTTTGAAAAATACCCCACCCCCCTAAATTGGGTTCCTAGAAAGTACCATTGTTTTGACCTTTTCCCTTTCTTATTAATAAAAAGGTAATATAGGTTCTTTTTTGGAGAGATTTAGCAACACGCCACATTTTTTAATTCATTAACTTTACATGTTTTGCAACGGCCTGGTATTGTTTTCTCGCTCGTTCGAAGTTTACTACAGACAATTTATGTAATCGAGCATTGAAAATTGAAAGACTCGTGACAACGGCTTTATGACGTCATATGGCAAAATATGATCTCATTCTTGGTTTAGATTCTTAGTTGCCCAGCTGATAATACTAACAGGACTGAGTCGACTCCTGTTCAGTCTGTAATCATACGAGTGGTTAACAAAATCGGACGTCTGCGAAGCGGGAGTCACGAGTATGATTACAGACTGAATTGGACGACGTTAAGTCCTGTTACCATTTAATAATAATCATTACAATTTCTGAAAACAAAAAGTGCAGTTTGAAAAGTAGTTTTTGATTGCAATATTTCAAGTTGAGACATAATCATTGTCTAAATTAAATTTACGAATTCCTCCATTCCTGGAAAAGGCCCTTCTTTAAAGAATAAGTTGTTAAGTTGCTTTAGTGATTATAATGAATGTTGTGATTGCTGGATTTAGCTGAAACTACTAAAAATGATTTAACTGTCCGACTACAGCAAAATGTCCGACTACAATGTTCAAATCCAACCTTGCAGATTGATTAGTACAAAATGCAGCAGTTTATTCACCAATCACATATGAGGAAACTGAGTTAATGATTAACCCTGAAAACCCTGTTTACATTGAAATCAAAATACTTGTTTTATTGTTCGTGTCCAGTGATAACTGTTTAGTTCCTTGTTAGCCTATGTTGCCATTTATAATCGTAACGCTTCAAACTCATTTCCAGAACCTCTCAGAAGCCAAAGAGAAGTCCTGGGAACGAGTTTGTCAACGCTTACCTTGTATGCTACTGATTCAGTTGAGTTGATTTGACACTTGAGCAAACTTTCTAAAGGTGCGTTCATTTGCAGCCTATTCCGAAATAGGGTATGTTAACATACCAATCAAAGGGTTTATTGATAACGTACAATCAAATATGTTAACAGCTAAGGCTATAAGACTATACGTCACTTTCGATTGTTACACCATTCGGTAATTCTTAGTTTTTGATGTGTCCGTTTTCTCGGAATTATGAAAGTCAGTTTTAATAGCGTAATGTTCTTTGCTGTGAATGTTTTCTGGTTGAACAACGAAGTTCAGTCCAACTTTCGGCTTTAAATCAAGACTGTTTTGTGCCCAAGGCATTCAAGAGCGAAAAAAATCTTGAAAGCAGCAAAGATTTTCAAGTATCAGGCAATTTCTGGCATCTTCTTCATCTCCATGCATGCGTCCGTTGACAATGTACTCATGGCTGTTCCCTATACAAATTTTAAGATACTAACTTTGGATAAACGTGCCACCAATAAATATTTTGATGACATAACTCAGTTGCCCAGTTTTTCGTTTTGTCAGTAAGACAGATGATTCAATTGTTATTATATTC
This sequence comes from Hydrozoanthus sils, assembly GCA_027575215.2. NCBI lineage: Eukaryota > Metazoa > Cnidaria > Anthozoa > Zoantharia > Hydrozoanthidae > Hydrozoanthus > Hydrozoanthus sils. Next base: position 14,596 of record JAOBRD020453949.1, on the reverse strand, counting down.
AACGCCCTTCAAGACCGTGGAATTAACGGCAAAATGTTTTATTTGAAATTATAATTTTGGCAAAGGTATAAATAGATATAATTTATAAAAATAACTTGTTTGTCATCACAAATTTCTGTCTAATTGCAAAAGGAAAAAAAAATATGCGTGTTTAACACAAAAGAGTCGAAGTCTTTCCACAAAGCGCCACTGAATTAACACACTACAACTGAGCAACTTATTAACTAAAGTTATATTGTCTTCGGTGTCTCTGGGCATGTTACCTTGTCCAAATAAACGAAATAAACTTGAACTTGAAAGGATTTAACATTCTAATACTTCTCAGGTAAATATGCAGGCTTGGTATGAAGGACTTTATTATAGAACTGATGTCTGCCAGTGCGCAACGAACAAACAATGAAAAAACCAGCTATTGGTACGATACATCACTTCTTCTCGCTGCCTAGTGATTATAGCTTTTGGTAGTTAATTTCAGTGTCAAATTGATACCACTAAAATCTTTTGACGCTTAAAATCGCCTTTAATACAAAGTACAGTAAACAAACTCCATTTATTTGCTGTAAAGGTTCAAAACTATAGTTTTCCCGCCTTTTCCAAGTTTGCGGACGTTAATATTTCGCGCCGTTTTCCAAAGCTGACCTTCCTACGAAATCTCTGACCATTTCTCAAATTTTTCTAAATAAGTTTAAACAACTAAGAATACAAAGTCAAAGAGGCTTGAAAATATCTTTCAAGAACAGTTGCAAGAACTACCACTGAAACCCGTTGTGGTAAACGTCAGGAAAAATTCACGCGCCGTATTAGCGAGATAAGATTGAATGGAACTGATTGAACTGAAGTAATACGAACGCTTCAGTTGTTTATCAAGAATTTTTTTCTGTCTTACTATGTACCATCCACTTCTAAAATTTATATGTTTAAATACTAGTTTCCAGAAGTTTGGTCTAAGCTGGTATCCTGATGTTTGTTTGTTTAAAGAAATTTTAACAAACTAAACCCGCTCCAATCCGCTGGCTCGTATAGAATTTTGTTTTTACCGCACTCAAAGATAAAATGAGTACATTTTCTCGCCTTCCTGAAAAATCTTCTATTTATAAAGCAAATAACGAAGTCTCCAATTGTTCAGTCGATCAGCAGCGAACTGCAACTAAAACAAGAAAATTTTTGAAGTTGCTTATTGATAAGAATACCGTAGATATTTCCGTTAACCGTGTTTTATGTTTTTAAACATTGGCTAGCATATACACGCTTTTTTTTTTATAAAAACAATTTTAAAAGAACGAGGTTCAGATTGGCGAAAATTTAAGAACAATTTAAGAACAAGCCGAGGCTCGGGCTCGAGGCTAATTGTTTTTTAAAGTTAGCTGAGCTTCGATCTTCGACTGAACAATACAGAATGAATAAGATATGCTTCGCAGTTTATAATGACTAGAAATCGCCTCTCGGGAAAGTGGCTTTGCGAATTCGTTTTTTAACACATGGATTGCAACACCTGTTTGGCTAAGTTTTTGTTCGATTTAAAAACATATAGAAATGAGAACAATTTAAGAACAATTTGAGGCTCAAATCGCCAAAAAATTAAAAACAATGAGGCTCGGCCAGATTTACTGGTTCTTATAGAAAAAAGCGTGTAAGTTTTTAGATTCAAGAAAGCTGATCGTTTTACATGTTTAGAGGAAATGTGTTTGCGTTCGACATTTAACAAATAAACAAGACTTATACTAGACTGTGTCTTTAAACCGAGTCAGTAAGAATTTCGTTGCTATTTGTCCGAAAAACTGCTGGACGTCTCGATTCCACCGTAACTGGTGTCTTTTTCATAATGTAAAATAAGCATTATTTTTTTCAAGGGTGCTCGCATTACACTAATTTCTTTAGAAATGAACAAGCTGGAATATTATTTTGAAAGTGGAATTAAAAGTTTGGTGTTTTGTATGAGGAACATTCGTAACAGCTTACAAACTTTCTACTTAAGCCGACCAGAGTGGAAAATTAGCAAGTCTACTTGCACTTCATTGTCTATTTGATGTGTTTTGCTGATGAAAATAATTGCATGTTTGCTAAGGCAAAAAAGGAACAATTTTACAGTGGAGTATTTCAATATTAATTGTACATCGTTATGTAATATGAAGACGCCAAAAAGGCACCAATAAAAGACGCTATTCTTGGCGTGCAGGTGTATGTAAGTTATGCATAATAAAAAATAAATACAGAAAGAAATTACGGACTTTAGTCAAATCTAGTCAGTGTTGTGCTCCCGTACTGCGTGGATATAGTTCCAAGCCGTGAAGCAAGGAAAATCTTAATATTCAACGGCTGTTTTCTCATGCAGTTTGCCAAATCCCCCTTCCAACTTGAATATAAAGTGTTGCCAATGTTTTCGTAAAAAGCTTATTTAGTTGTTTGAAACCGTCTAAATCAGCTTCATGCAGTAACTCCTTTTCTTTAATGTTTGGGTTGATAAATTATCAGCTAATAACTAAAGACCAAAACTTGCTAAAATTTGTCTCAGTTCCACGATGCTGTCGGGTATGCTGTTCGACGCAGTTGTCAAAAAGCATTCTTTTAAAATATCGGCTTCACGTTCATTCTTGTTTGAGCCTTGAGCGTTGTAGGTGAAGAACTCGGGGAAGATCTTTTGAGCATAATTCTTGTCGTTCTCTGTCACCTTCTTAATTCCTTTCCCATTTGAACGCATGCACAACTTTGGTTCGATTTTCATGACTTCATGTGGTATCTCATCTGTAATCAAACAGTAGTCATTACTCTTCGAACATGCACGACGTTTCTTTCTGTTTTCTTGCAGCATTTTGCAGAGGAAATAAGACATTGATCAATTCTTGTGCGTGCTTTTCTTGTGAGAAAATGCTGCAGACTTGGTTTGATCAAGAGCTTGGACAAGATGTTTACATCAACAAAATATGGCTTCAATAAGTCCTTTTTGTCTTCTTAGTTGATCAAGGATACTTCCTGCATAGTCTGTTGTTCGCTTTCTAAAATTCTGTTGGAAAGTTCTCTCTGGTCTTTTATCGATAACACTCTTCCTTACTTTGTAAAGTCTTATCAATAGGAGCGCGAAAATAACCGAGTCACGTTCTACCCTCTGATGTTTATATATATATTTTAATATCTATTTATATCGGTTATATTACTGTGACAGATGTGTGTCGTCAATTGAGCAGTAGATTATTCTCGACTGCATGGTTTTTCAATTAGTTGTCATTTTTATTGCACGATATCACGTTTTTCAAGAAAGATAAGGCTAACCTATTTTCAAATTTAGCCAAAATTTAATCTTTAGTCAGATCATAAGCCGTGCCTCTCGGCGTCTTTTTAAAATAATTTGTTAGCGGATGACGTATTTTATATGAGTGCTTGATGTAAAACTTTCAGCTTTCTGTCAAATTATACTTTTCTGAAATGTAACGGAATAAACCATGTTGTTTTAGTAAGTCAAAAACATTCATGATAATGTTCACAAAAAAGATGCCTGTTATCATCAGAAATTGCTCCACATCAAGTTAAACGTTGAAACTTATAACTTTAAAGAACCCTGCCATGGAAAAGGAGCCAGCTGATATTTGCATATCAGTAATTGTTTTGAACAACTGTTTGCCGACCAAGCTAAATTTAAAATCTTGTTAGCTAAAACAGCCTTGAGGTTGCTAAAATAAAGTTTCTTTGCACTGTAATGGAATAATTACATTCAAAACTGTCAATTGAAACTATCACATATATATAATATCTTTATAATTTGACTCGAAACAGAAATGAGACAATCGTTTCAACTGAAAACAAAAGTATAAAAACGTAATAAGAGTATTTTCCAAACATCGACAGCACGGCTGCTTTAAAACTCAAGAAAATTTGAAAATGCGATTATTAAATACGGTACATATTGACTTTCGATATTATGCTCCAAGAATCTTATATTGTATTTCAGGTTAATGGTGGACATGTTCCAAATTAGTCGCATTTCCTGGTCGATGTTAACGTTGTTTGACTGATTAACCTTTCAGCCCCGGTTGTAAATGCAAACTTTCCCTTCTAGAATGGTTAACCCTTTCAGTTCCAGTTGTATTGGTAAATTCTCCCATCTAGAGTGGTTAACCCTTTCAGTTCCAGTCGTATTGGTAAATTCTCCCATCTAGAGTGGTTAACCCTTTCAATTCCAGTAGTATTGGTAAATTCTCCCATATAGAGTGGTTAACCCTTTAAGTCCCAGTTGTGTTGGTAAATTCTCCCATCTAGAATGGTTAACCCTTTCAGTTCCAGTTGTATTGGTAAATTCTCTCATATGGAGTGATTAACTCTTCCAGTTCCAGTTGTATTGGTAAATTCTCCCATCTAGAGTGGTTAACCCTTTCAGTTTCAGTTGCATTGGTAAATTCTTCCATCTAGAATGGTTAACCCTTTCAGTTGCAATTGTATTGGCAAATTCTCTCATATGGAGTGGTTAACCCTTCCAGTTCCAGTTGTATTGGTAAATTCTCCCATCTAGAGTGGTTAACCCTTTCAGTTCCAGTTGTATTGGTAAACTCTACCAACTAGAGTGGTTAACCCTTTCAATTCCAGTTGTATTGGTAAATTCTCCCCTATAGAGTGGTTAATCCTTTCAGCCCCAGTTGTATTGGTAAATTCTCTCATATGGAGTAGTTAACCCTTTAAGTCCCAGTTGTGTTGGTAAATTCTCCCATCTAGAGTGGTTAACCCTTTCAGTTCCAGTTGTATTGGTAAATTCTCTCATATGGAGTGATTAACCCTTCCAGTTCCAGTTGCATTGGTAACTTCTCCAATATAGAGTAGTTAACCCTTTCAGTTCCAGCTGTATTGGTAAATTATCCATATAGAGTGGTTAACCCTTTCAGTTCCAGTTGTGTCGGTAAATTCATCCAATTAGAGTTCATACTTTACATAGAACAAGTTTGGGGAAATTTACTTTTAATCTTCAGCAATTTTCTTTGTTTGATCTTTTCTCATTACCAATCTTGCCTTTTGCTTTAACGTGACGTAAGGAGAAATTAGAAGTTGATAACCAACTGGGACTGAAAGGGTATATTTCCTTTTTTATGGAGGAACAATCAAACTGACGCATCTTGTTTCGTATCCATCCGTTCTTCTTCTCTCCTCTCCTCTCCCCCCGTTCATTCTTACTGCTTTGCCCAAATTATTTCGTTTCGTCTAAATGAATCAACTTAGTTTTCTGTTTTATCATTTTGGTGGCAAGAATCATTGTAGGAGTAACTGTGCTTTTCTCGGGATGGCCTATATGAACTTGGCGGCCCAGTCTGGTCTCCCAGTGCATGTCCAGAGGTATGCCACGCACAAAATATGATCCACACATGGCCACATGTACACCATCTATCCACTCACGTGCTGAAGACCGTCCGAAGTGGTTCCAAGCGCCGCCTTGGTGCAGCGCAGAATATCGCGATTGACGGATCTAAGGGAGAAAACCCCAATAAAAGTGGAATAGCGTGCTCATCACTCTACAACCTATTTCCAGAACCCGGGAGTGTGCACTAAGAAACTTAGCCATGGATACCTGGGCTAGTTGGCTGAACGGAAAACCACATGAACATACACCCCTAAATCCTTCGGAACGGGGCCCATCTAATAATAGCGCTGGGACCAGGGCATACTTATGATGCACGAACGCCCAATACATTGCTACATTTAATGCCAGTGCATGCACAGTTCGAGATGAATCGAAAGCAATGGAATTCTCACAATGCGGCGTAAAGGCACTAGATATAGAAATCCTAGAGATACAGCAACACAGCATATTTCACTAAGGAACTGAATTCCGATTCAACCCGCATAGATAACCGCTACTTAGAATCCTCATCAACATGGATAAATGCGATCAATGACTGTGTCCGTGAGTTGACAGCGACGCTCTGGTTACATAACAAAGAAGACTGTATTCGACGAATCTAGTCTTCGACAAGGGAAACCATCAAACAAACCTTACGTAGAAGCTGATTGGCCTACAGTGGTCGAACAAACCATATATGGAACATCAAAAATACCGGAAGCAAAAAGCCATGAATTCTTTCCCCTGATTGGCTTCGAGAGGCCGAATAAACCAAGTATTGAATACAGATGGAAAACCGGAAGTAAATATCGGTTTTTTTCTACCCAAACTTGAAAAAACTTAGGTTCATATGCGCGGGTTTTTTTACTGTGCTGAAAAAACTGAAAAAATTAAAAGTCCTAAGAATTTCAAAGCTGTATAAATGCCGGGGTAAGTAAAACAGCTGTGACGCAAAATTAGACGTTAAGAGCACTGCCGAGGTATAGAGTGATGGAGCAATACTGATGCCATATGGGCGGGAAAAAAAGGCAGAACTTTGTCCAGTTAAGTTATAAACACACCCTTTTCTTTATCAACACTGTTCAACTGTGTCATAAGTGAATACAATTTATTTCATAAGGCATTTTCACACTCATGCGCGGTGCGTATATCCCACTTTTTTGGGCCACAGGTCTTATAATATATATGGTTTTCGAGATATAAAACTGTTTCTGCCTTTGTATGATATTTCATAATGATTTGCAGTATTTACTGCCTATTATTTTGTCTGGGCGACAGAATTTATAAAACCTGTGGCCCGCCAAAACAGTGGGATATACGCACTGCGCATGATTGTGAAAATGCCTCATTCTTGATGCAAAACTTGAAAACATCTTCTACTATACTTTTATTTGGTGTCTTTGACATCTCACTGGTAACCACCGGTAGTAGAATTTCGTCCGATTACACGTACAATCTGTCTTAGAAGTAATTTTCACCCTTGATTACACTTTTCTACTTCACCATCAGTGATAGCAATTGATCGTTCCAACAAAGATGGCGGATGTATATTTTACCACAATACATTGCGACCTTGCACTGTTTTAAAAAAGCAACTTAGGGAAGGTAACAGTTGATAAAACTCCTGCTTGTACTAATAACACTGTGTGTCAAGGTTGAGATTTACAGATTCTGCATATGCGTTTTTATGGCCAATCTTAGACGTGTATAAGCTAGGAATTGTGGTTTAATATACAGGTTGCCATCTTGGATTTATCTTATTCTTGAACCAATACTTGAAACCATTTCTAATTTTGCTGCTTTTGGTGTCTTTGACATCTCACTAGCAACTACCGATACACTCTTAAGTATTTTATACTCCACGATACAAACTCGAGGGAATAAAATATTGTATTAGCACATTTAGAAGGCCAACTCCGGGTCCTTTTAAGTCGCCTTAAATCGCGGCGACTTAAGGACGCGGAGTAGGCCTTTTAGCGATTTACAAAGCCATCTAAATAGCAATAAAGGTATAAACTTCAGTTTAACTGTAGCAAATGAGTGTAAATATTTAAAAAGCGAAGTATAATGATGACTTGAGCAAAGCTCCTCGATGCTTTAGGCACGCCGTTTTCACTAAAAATTCCTAAAGTATTATATTAAAAAAAGTTAATTTCTAAAATCTACATTTCTTCCTCGTTTAATAAAATGCAAAGCCGAGCAGACTAGCTGCGAAGTGTAATGCTAATTTGAACAAACCTCCTCAATCAATGGTCGAGGCGCGCTGTTTCACTAAAACCTCAGTTTAGTTTGATCATTTCTACGATACGAATATCCGTGCGCCGCCACTTTGAAATGTGACGTATTATGGTTGTAGTGCCAGATCCTCTCTCATTTACTGTTATTGTATTCATAGAGAGTGGAGACTGGCACTGCAACGAAAACACGTCAAATTTAAAAAATGGCGACGCGCAGGAAATTCAAACCGTAAATTGCTTGGCGTTAGACTGGTATGGGCTCAGAATTAACAAAGTTTTATTTGTGGCCAATGTTATACTCGTGGAAGACTCTCCTGAGACTATTGTTTGATACTTTTTGAAAAACCCACTCGTGCAAATTATTTCGATATTGAACTCGAAGTCCTGTGATTACCTATACAAGAAAAATTATCCATATCAAGCAGCAACAAAATATTGGTTTAAGAAAAATCTAAGCCGCGTATAATACTTGGATGGACGTCAAGGTAGACACGACTAACACCAGTACGCTCATCACCCAACCGCTTTGTAGGCTTGTTGCAGATCCATGACCAGGTTGTGATGAAGGACCAGTTTGTTCGGCACAGTTTACACAAGTTTGGCAAACGCTACATACCCCGTCTTCAGCAAGCTTCTCGGATGTGTACAGTGCCGACGAGCGCTGTTCTGTTGGTTATGAGAAAATCTCCTGAAATGTTTGAGTTAGGACAGAGCGAACAGACATGATGACACGAGATTTAAACGACGAAACAGCTCATTCTAAATCTATGTTATCTTTTACGAACCAAGTATGAAGCCTTTCTACACCTCTTATTTTTCTTCATATCACCTAATATACATTTGTTTTGAAGTAAAAAAAAATTTTTGGCACAGAAATATAAATAGTCTTCTCTTTTTCATCTTATATAGCGAATACCACAGCGGATGACTGTAACTGCTTTCTTTGAGTAGAATATGTTTTACAATAGCAAAAAACTGGAAATTTTAAATTTTAGAAATATGAGGTCTATGACTGTCATGTTGCTATGGCAACATCAAAATTACTATAGTTGAATGTCGTTTGATGAGTGTGAAGTTGTTGTCAAGTTTTAAGTCCATTGTAGAAGTAGTTCAAGAGATAATTGTTGTTTTATAATTTACTCTCGTCTGAGTTCCTGACATGATGTCACAACCTATCTAATTTGCATATTTGAAAAACATTAATATCTAAGCAACCAAAAGGGTTATTTTAATGTAATAAACATTTTTATTCTTTTTCGACATACTTTCTAACACTCTAAGTTCCATGATTCCGATATATACACTTTAATCTCAACCTCAAAGCACGTTGCACTTGTTATGCAAATCTGCGACATCAGATAATTTATTTGTTTACTACTGATGACGAAGGCAGAAGACGCTGCCGAAACATGTCTGTAACGAAACTAAAAAGTGTCGTTTATGTTTTAAAAATATTAACAAGTCAGCTTTTCAATTGTCCCTTTGAAATACAATATTCATTACGTGTTGTACTGAGTTACCTGGGTGATAGTAGTCGTAGAGAACAGCTGGTACGGGCTGCGCTTTTCCAACAGCATGAGTTCGCTCAAATATCAACCTCAAGCACGTTGCACTGGCTTTGCGAATCTGCGACACGAGATAATTCATTTGTTTACTAATGATGACAACAACGACAACAACAAAAACAAAATATACGCAACAACATTAACAACAACAGTTAAAATGTGCAGCGACGTTCGTGGTAAAAGCGCAGTTTAAAATGCAAAACAAATGTGAAAATGGCAAGGAATTCAAAGAAGTCGAGTCAATGCCCTCTGCAAAACATGCTTATTTTTTGTATTCATTGCCTTAAGCTATTATTGAACTGAAAGAGAAACTATTAAAGTTTCCTTCGTGAAGCTAAGCGAGAGTTGAAAACCTTTATTGAAGGTTACTCCAAAAGGTTTCAAAACTAAAAAAAATGTTTTCGCACTGCATTTCTGAAAACGTTGACAGCTAGATGTCGAGCTCGACGTAGTTACTACATTCACTCTCGTTCTTGACTCCTAGACGACCGACGATGATGTCAAGAAACAATAATAAATATATCTTGATAACCGAGTGTGAAGTCTGTCCGGAAAAAGATTTGCTCGAGGTCTTTCACAGTAAAGATAGAACATAGCGAGGTCTGTGCGAAAGACAGGGGCAAGTATTTTCCCGAACAGAAAGAGCAAACGAGATTTATTAAGATACTTATTACATGGCTTCAGTTTTAGATCAGTAAAAAAGAAAAAACGATTATCTTTGCACTCTCGCGTTAGCGAGAAATCAGTCCAATAATTTCCTTATCCTATATGGGAAGTTATCGGACCGATTTTCGGCCAATGGCCCTAGAAATTTGACTTGCAATGTAATAATAGATTATAATAAAAGCAAACAAGTTACTTTTTTGGAAGAATACCTCATCGAAGTAAAGCATAACTTTGCGTCCACTTGTGTCAACTCGTTTCAAAGACAGAGCTTTGTCTTGCAACAGCTGAATAGAAAATGAAGCAAAACACGTAATGGGTAAATAAACATGTTTTTTAATAATAATAATAACAATAGCACTAAACATACATTAAACGAAGACTTAGAACCCATTTACACTAATAACACTTGAGCTATCTCGGATTACTCCGAATTACTCACGTTAACTAAAATTTGTACTGTGAACGCACATGAATTTCGGGAGTGAAAGTAACTAGACGAACGATCTGCACTGGGAATACTCCTTGGCCCAGTTGTTCGAAACACCATGGTAACAGACCTTACTCACTATGACGTCACCATAGCGTTTTCCTGCACTTAAACGAGGCTTGGTGGTGATACTTAGTTGCTAAGTGCAGCGTAACGAACATTCCAGTGAACAAAAATGGTAGAACATACATTACCAATTGCTTAACAGTAAAAACGGTTAAAACATTTCAAAATTCCCGCGATCTCACATAGCATTTCTTCATCACGCCTCACTTTGATGCACTTGTGACGTCATTATGCAGGCCTATTAACCCTAATCCAGGGTTAATTACCATGATAACCAATAGGTTAAACATAAGAGGTAATCCTAGTTTAAAATTAATCAGCTTTCAAACAACCGGCCCCAGAAGTATTCCAAGGTTGCTCGCGCTAGTGTAAACCGGGTCTTAAAATTTGAATATTTCTGTTCATTTTTAAGTGCCGTCCCTTTTTGGCGCGAAGAAGACATGGGTAAATTGTGAAACATTACCAAGGACAAAAAATTTCTTTCTTTGGAACTTCTTGTAGTAAACATCACCTCCCATTTTCTCTTCCCTCAGTGGTACCCTTGCAACAGCTTATTTTCACTTGTATGAACTCGCAAACGTTTTCAAAATATTTTGATATTTTGATAGTTCGTCCGCAATTATATATCCACGTTAAAAACCATTTTCCTTATCTCTTTTATAGATGCAAATAGCAGCGTTGCAAATCAAGATATTATAAGGCTCCAAAAAAACACTTGCGAAACTATTCAGAACAATAATATATGATTGGCTTAAAGGTATTGATGATTTTTTTAGAACGTTTTCGATACTGTGGTCATTCAGAAATGCTTTAACTAGTTAGCTTTACTAGGTTGGTTATTTACAACAAGATCAACAAAAGTAGCATATCATTGACTCCGAAGGTTTGTGTCACTGCCGAACTTGCCTTAAATTTCAATGTTTCGCACTCTAAAGAAACGAACTGTGAAACTCATTATCCAAGGCAATTAAAAGAAAGAGATAAACCTTGTGAGCTTCTTGTGTATCCAATGAGAAGCCTGAGAGAATACCAACTTCCATGACAGCCATGTCAGATGCATCGGAGTCTCCCATCCATTTAGCACAAGCCTCGGTCTCAAGCTTGTACTTTTCGTCTCTCACAATCCTGAACTTGAAGTCAAACGAAGGCTTTTCCGATGTTTTATTCACGTTATAGGTCACGCCCACCTACAAAAGTGGTTGCTTAGCGTTAGAAGATATCAACTGTTGCTTTGTTGCAGATGTAAAGCTAGTATAATTTAAACAGTTTTCTTGAGTTTACGGTTTGTCTTTCACTGCATACTAAATGTTTTACTTCAGCTGTGTTTCACTTTCAAGTCTGAGATACTTTTGCTACGGTTTTGTGCGAGTTAGCACTAAAGAAGAACATTGCTCGTTAATTTCAAAGCTTAAAGTGCAAATGAAGTGAAAAAATCGTTTTACTTCAGTGAATAGACGTTGTTAAATGAGGAATAGCGATGAAAACATTCTCTCAAAATCTTTCATGGTTCTTTTGATGCTTTTAACTGATGATATCACTAGTGCATGGTTCCGACAAATATGCATTTCTTAAGAGTCTGCTGCCAAACCATAACCTTTGCATGAATTTGGTCCAAACTTGGACTGACGATCTATCTACCTCAAGGTATATCAGCAGCCCAACTTTGGGTTCAATACATTCAAAGGTTATGGATTGGCAGCAGATTTTAAAGAACTGAAAAATTGTCAGAACCACTAAAGATGTCATCAGTTGAAAACATCAAATATTAATATCTCTCAAGAACCATAAAAGATCTTGACAAAAAGTTTTCATCTTTATTTCTCAGAAAGAAAGGTCTACCCAAAAAATAAGTACAGTTTTTCACTTCATACACACTTTAACCTTATTCGTTATTTTGCACTAAACGGTAGCTTGGAAACTTAACACGCATCTGCTTGTTCAACGACTATTTATTCCTGAATTTCTTAAGTACATGTTTACATAAGAAATTGTAGAAGTAAAAACAGATGAAAGGGACTGGCTGCCTGAAACAACAAAACTTAATAGGAACAGGCACCCGGGAGTACAAGTTGAAAGATTAACAACTTAAAAAGGACTTAAAACTTTCACGGCCCAAGAATATCACTCAACTTCATACAAAAGAATAATAAAAGGGATATGGTCTCCTCATGGGACGATGCACACAGATTGTGCAATGAGCCTAAAACTAGGAAAGCTTAAAACAACCCTTTGCTACTAAAATACCTAAGTCTTTGCCCTCTCCTATCCTTTTCGCCCGCAATTTTAGGACCTGACTACACTTGTCCGGCAAGAGGAACATATTTATTTTTTCAAATTCTTTTCAAAGCTGTTTCTCAGTTTACAAAAGTACTTTGTTTATCACTCTAAGACTTCCGATTTGCACGTGTGCAAACAGACAAAAATATCAGTTCTAATGCAAAGATTTTTCGATGGCGAAGGCGCCGAAGGAAGATTAGCTCTGTCAGACCTACCTGAAGCATACCGTATCCTTGGCCAGATGCGTCAATTTTCAAGGTTCCCTCAACTTTTGGTAGCTATAACGCAAATCAAACAGTTAGCTAATGAAAGTCTTTGACTCCCGCTGGCAGGACACTAATCTATCGCAGGTTAGCTCCCAGCAGAACTGGTACTCATTTATACAGCTGAGTCAACTGGAACAAAGTCAGGTAAAGTGTCTTGTTCACGAACATATAGTGGTCTGACCGGGGCTCGAACTCGCGACCCTAGGATTACGAGACGAACACGCTAACCTCTCGGCCACTGCGCCGCCAACTACAGTTTAGCACAATAAAAGCGATACAAACAGCATATATGTACGATGCGTCAAGAACTTCACAGGTTAGACAGAAATTAAACAGTGAGTGTTCTTTGTATCACCAAACTGATAACCTGATGACTGGTAAGCCCAGTTGGTAAGGCGCCAGTCTGTTGTGAGGGTATCCGGGTTTGATTCCAGGCTGGACCTTTACTCAAAGTCTTAAAACAACTGAGAAGTTGCTGCCTTTGCTCTAACATCTGCAAACGGTTAGACCTTCGCGTCTTCTCGGATAAAGACGCCAAAGTGTAGGCCCCGGGCGGCAGAGGTTCTCTAGTCCTATTCTTGCTTTTCATGCACTCTTTAGAGACACCAAAGAAAGAAGACGAAGCGACCATGTTGGTGCCCCAAACAAAAGAAGTCTTCAAAATTCTTTTGTTCAAGGGCACCAACATGGCCGCTACAACATCAGGTGAAAACCGACAATCGCTTGTTCTCCCATGACGCCTTGAATAAAAAATGTCAGGAAATTATTATTTATTCCGTCTTATAACTTTGAGTTAACCAAAAACAATTCGTCATGCTGTTAAAACTACAACTACAACTACGTAGCGGTTGTTTTTTAGGGGAGAGGTAAAGTCTCAACCAATCGTACCAAGCGGGCCACGATGTTAAACACGCGAGAAACTCGCGCGTTCAAGTCTCAAGGCGGCTCGCTTGTTTGACACTTTGTGGGAGCGGGTCTCCCTTAAAAAACAGCTGCTACGCTGGCTACAACTTTGAAGAAGGCATCATGTTTTCCGGCCTTACTTACATCAATGACCTGCAGCACCATAGAGTTCTTGTTGTCCACGGTGACAGTCTTGTCCAGTTCTTTGGTCCTGATACTCACGCTGAAGCTAACACTTGGAGTGTAAACCAACGACGCGAACTCAGCCAGAGCTTGAATACCGACGACTGTGTCCTGTGAACGGTTGTTTAAAAAAGAAAAGTTTTATGCAACTGGAAAACAAAATCAAAGGGATCTGTGAATGAGTCGTGGATACATTAAATTTTAATTATTTTGCAAACAGTTAAATTGCCTTTTATAAACATATTTTTGGATATAGTTTGAAACTATTTTGAGCGGAGGGTGTACTGTTGGTGAAATTCGACTAAAATTAAATTCTACTCTGTAGAATACAATACTTGTGATGTCGTTTCTTGCACTTTATTGAACAAAATTGAACAACGTGTACAAACACATTATGAAAAACCATTGATACTATAATCTATGGTGGTTTAGATGTCTTCATGCTTTGCAGTTCTAATTATTTTAAAGAAAAAAACACTCGATACATTCTTACTTAGCTCAGTGGTGCTTGTTGTTTTGAATTTCAAACAAACTTGATCTCGTGCTTTTGAGAAAAGTTGTCGCGTTTAGTGTAATTCGGTTAAAATAAGAGAAGACAAAATAAAAGTGCAATCTGATGCATCTATGCA
>JAOBRD020453843.1:0-18156 GCA_027575215.2 Hydrozoanthus sils | reverse complement strand
TCTCCTGTACGTTCTTAGCTGTATCCTTCGAGTAGCCACCTAAGACATCCATTATGATGTTGTACTGGGTCACTTGAGGACCTAGGTACTGCTGGGATAGCTCCCACAGCAGCGGCGGGTACTTCCTCCTCCTCCTCCTCCTCCTCCTCCTCCTCCTCCTCCTCCTCCTCCTTCGAGGGTTGTTCTTTCTAGAGTTGCCTTAACTAGAGAGGTGTCTGTACTAGGTGTGCTTACTATAGAACTGTCCTTAATTGAGGAGCCTTTACTAGAGGTATTTCAACTAGTGGGTTGTCCTTACTAGTGGGGTGCCCTGACTAGAAAGGTGCCTTTACTAGAGGTGTCCTTACTAGAGGGGTGTCCTTATTAGGTGTCCGTACTATAGAGGTGTTCGTGCCAGAGATACTCCTTTACTGGAGAGCTGTCCTAATTAGAGGTGCCTTTATTAGAGGTGTCCTAATTAGAGTGGTGTCCGTCCTAGCGAAGTGTCCTTACTAGGGAGGTGTTTGTGCTAGAGATGTCCTTACTAGAGAGGTGTCCGTAGTAGAGAGGTGTCCTTACTAGAGGGGTGTCCGTGTTAGAGTAGTGTCCTTACAACCAAACACAACTATCTTCCAGAAAGCTACGATCACATTTATCTTGGTTTTGTGGACAACAAGTGGCAAGTTTGTCTCACTGCAAATACAAATTTGTACTTTGTCTGAGAGTTCGGGGAGGAGGCAGCCGCCCCTCATGCTTCGCTGGCGTTGGGCAAGTCCGTTTTATAAACATCAGAAATCATTTAGTTAATAACAATTATCGTTATTTATTACGTTAAGCTCGAATGGCGCTTAATGGGACGGCTTGTTAGCCAGGGAGACTTAATGAATTCAACAAAATGTCATTGACGCGATTCTCAATTTCTTGCATTCATCCATTTTCCGCTTACAGAAAGGAACGACAGTTATCCGTTTTTAAGACTCGCAATGCTAAATTAAAGTGCCTTGTAATAACACCAACTAACAGTTTATAAAATATGTTGAAGTCTATGCCTACGAAGAGCTGGGTTACTAAACTAAAAAGTCATCTAAACTTCCAAAGGTAACTGAAGAGTACTGCAGACGCTGACTTATTCACAGCAGCCATTCGTAATTAAAATCTAGATTTCATTGGTTCTTTAAGCAGAACCGTTTGCGCTGCTACCAGAGTGCACTGTGCGCCATAAAGGAGGCTTGTTTTGAACGGAATCTAACAAAATCACGCAATCGATACAAAAGGTCTTCGGGCAAACAAAGCCAGCATTTAACAGCAGTAAGCATCTACTAGAATCAAATCTTTTAAGTGGTTCAGTTATTTCTGGTAGTCAGCATTTAAAATCATTTCTAATCTTTTTCTTATTTTACAACTGTATAATTTTCGGTGAACAATTACTTATTGTTCTCCACAAGGGTTGCTGTAGCTCAGCAAGCTATGAAGTGTCTGGCAATATTCAGATATTCAAGATTCCGCATTTTGGCGCATTTGGAATTAAACAGAACTCTTGGTATTCATTCAGATGGTTTCTGGGCTGCATACCTCTCAAGAAGATTCCTGTCTTCCCTTGAAACGTCGTTATCAGAAACAAACAACTCCCGGAGTTTACAGTGCTCGCTTTTAAGAGCCTGTTTCAGATAATCTGCTCCTTGGCTGGCGAACTTGTTTGCTTCAAGGTTAAGATAAACAATTTTGTTCCCACTGCTTTGGAGAGCTTCCGCCAAGTACCTTAATCCTTCATCAGAAACTTCGTTTCGCTTTAGGTTAAGCGATGAGACTTGGCAGTACTCTCTTTGAAGAACCTGTGCCAAGTTGCGGCATCCTATGTCTCCAATATAGTTACCAGATAAATCCACTTCTGTGACAAGCCCACTGGAGTCACCGTTCAGGATGAACGCAATTGCCGTGCAGTCTATGTCAGTAATTCCTTGGCCTTGCAGTTCAATCTTTGGTGCAATGATTTCTTTTATGATGTGTGACCATCGAGTCTTGTCTGAATCAGTCGTCTTCGAGTGGCCTTTCTCATACTCAAACAAGCACTTCATAACTAGCAGAATATTTCTTCGCGACATGGAACAGAGTTTCTCTAAGAGGGTGTCCATAAGCTCTACATTTTCACCTTCTTCCAGTCTGTATAAAGGTAATGCAAGGACACCAGCGAGAAACTGCAAGATCATCGTGCTTTCCGTTGCATCTCTACTCATGCTTTCAGCGATATCTTGAAGGCTTTTTCGAGAATAGTACTTAGCAATTTGTCTGGCAGCAAGGAATTCTTGAAAAGTGTAGTGGGTGAAGATGTACTGGCTCTCCACTTTAAACATCTGTGAGTTGCTTCCTGGCATGTGTAATAGCATACCGCACTTTATAAAGTCTTCTGCTTCCTGCTCTGACTTCCTGAATACTGTATCTTCGAATATAAGCTTGTGCTCTCTAACACCATTGAGGGCAACAGAGGAAAGGCGGTCTACTGAATCCTCAACTTGTGTATCGGCAAAGGCTCCTTTCATACTCTCATTCACGCGTCCCATTGACTTGGGGTGAAACTTATTAAGAAACATTCTATAAACTCCCTCGTATAATCGAGTAAGTGTGGTGGGAAGCTCAGTTTGGACCTCTGTGCTCAAATAATACGAAATCAAGAAACAGTTGAATGGAACAAAGCACAAATTCAGAAGATTTGGTCGACCAAAGATGTGCTCTAAAACTGAACTCTTTGCAGCAGATCCATTGACGAAAGAACATTTCTCAACATAGGCTTCCACCTTTTCTTTATCAAAACCAAGAACTTCAATGGTCTCGTCACAGTGACTTTCCATTTCTTTTATCCCCGTCATAGCACGAGTCGTGGTAATAATTGTGCATCCCTTCAAAATATCTCCTTTGAAGATGTGATAATACAGTTCTGCCAAAGGCATAGGTTTGCTGTATTCTTCTCTAAAGCGACTGCCATTCCTAACCAGATCAAAAAACTTGTTTGCATTGCGAAATTCATTAAGTCCATCAAAAATGAGCAAAACTCTCCCTGACTGGTTCTTTATTTCTTCAAATTCATCTTCCCTGGGTTTGCAAAGATCTCCACATGAAAACTGTCCTGCACAGAGGAGTTCAAGTAGGGTAAGGTTTCGATCGAGTTGGTTTAGCTGGCGAAAATTGAAGAGGAACACATAGTCGAAGGAGTGAGAATTTGGTTCTTCACTTGACCATTCCAACAGCAGCTTCTGACAAATGGTGCTCTTTCCCATGGCAGCAGCTCCAATGGCAAGAAAATTCCTTGAACGTTTTTCACGATCGCTATGTACTAACGGCAGGAAATCCTTAGAAGGTAGTTCAAGAAGGGTTTTAACGGGCGATGATTGCAGACCTCTGCTTCCATCTGCAGTCTTGAAGTAGATATTCGGTTCAATGTAAACATCGTCTAATGTCAGCTTCAATTGCTCCGGACCAAACACCTTAAAATGCTTACTCTGGTTTTGGATTTCGTCCTTCAGACGAACTGACAATCGTGTCAACAAGGCGACCATTTCGTAATCAGTTCGGGTCTTCCTTTGAAGGGATACCAGCACGTAAAAAATCTCAATGAAAGCAAATGCAACTAACACAATGTCACAAACCAGCATTGCAAAGCCAAGTTTGGATTTGATAAGGCTATGATATGTCGTGCAGCTGAGTGGTTCAGTAACATTTACTGACTTCGTAATGTTGTAACGGTCACACTTAAAAGTTGCAGGAAAACGGATGGTAACAACAGTCAACATCAAAACTAAGGCAGCTCCACAGAAAAGGACTCTGCAAAGCATCTGTCCGATGTACCAACGGAAGATTCGTGGGTGCAAACACTTTAGGGCTTCTCGGTTACTACTTTGGTTGAGAAGCCTTTTTGCAGCAAAGAATGAATAGAGGACCCATATTCCCAGCAGGAGCAACCCATTTACCCATGCGAGATCATTAAGCGACAGTGGTTTATTGTAGACTTTCGTGTAATCGGAGTGACATATCCGGTTCACAAACTGGTGAATGCCTCGATCGATGTCGCACTTAAACCCCTCTTCCTCATCGATATAAAGGCTGTCCAACTTCGAAAGAATTGCAATCCAGAATGCTGACGCCCCTAGAAACTGCAGGCTTCCGAAGGCAGTTTGGGTTGCAAGAACATTGGACATAAACTCTTTGAATCCTTCTGCCATCTTTACTTAATCTGCAAACACGTATATAAACAGTTTAAACACAGAAAAACTATTGTTAGTAACAAAATATCTTAACCCTTTCAGCCCAAGCTAGTTTATCAACATCAAACTTCTCTTTTCATAACTAATATAAAATAGGTCACATATTGTAATGAGAAATGACCAATATAGAAAAACACAGAAGATGAAAATCAAATTTCTTCTAAACTGGTAACAGGAAAAGTATGGGTTCTAGTTGAGAGAAATGATATTTCTGACACTTATTGAGCTTTATGAAATTGGCAGAAATAGATGTTTTGCTAGCATGGACCAGAGGACTGGATCCAGATGACAGAGGGGAATTATGGGCAGTTCATTGCAAAACTATGAACCATTAGAGATTTGAATCAGCCTATACTAGGTTCAGCTTTGTTAGCCAATTTATTACTGGGTTGCCTGTAGCAAGGCAGTTTTAAACAACAGTTGGGATTTTTTTTGTCTCCAGAAAAAAGGATTCTTGTGCAATACTGCTTGTGATTGGCTCAGAAGTCGACATCACCATAACAACTGAATTGAAGGGGATTGGGTCACCATGAATGTAGCACTTACATGCGCAGCAATTAAACTGTTGCAGTGTGGTGAGTAACAGTGTTTTTCAAATAGCTTGAATTTGCTGATCTACAGAACATACTTGGTATTTTTCTTGCAAGGCTCAAACTGCTCAAAAATGCATACACAGTTGGAAGACCCAGACTAGAAGTGAGCTAAAAGAGCTCAAAATACATGTATGAGCGATTTCGCAATGGATCGATCCACGATTCATGAGATACTCAAATGTACTTGCAAACCAAATCACAAATGAACTGTTTAACAAAGCTATGTGAATACCACTACAATAGAAGATCAAAAGTCTGACAGATTGAGCAAACCGATATGCATAGAAGAGATGAGCCATGTTGATCAACAATAGCTCAGTTAAGAGACAAATGTCAGCACAATGACAAACAATTGATATTACAATTGCAGCAGAGCAATGTACAGAAGCTTTTGAAACAGCTCAAGCGAAGATTACGAGCAAACAGACACCATTTTGAAGTTTCCTGAAAACAACAACACTCCAAGTGACTAACTTGTCTATGATTTTCCCAACATTGATAAAAAGTGAATACGATGAATTAATTATTTGTATTAACTATTGTTACTGGGATTAATTTGCACTACATTTTGTTTCTATTTATAAAATTGTTTTGAGTTACGAAACAACCAAATTGCTTCTCTAAATACAACTTGCTGCAAATCCCATATTGGCATTCATACATTTAAGAAAATAATTAAACTACCAGAGTAGACAAAAAGGCAAGAAATAATGTTAGTAAAATACAAATTATGAATGTCAAGAAGGTCAAATGCTCGCAAACCTGAAAACTGATAACTAACAACTATGTACTCAACTCTTGAAGCAAAATGGAAAATTCTTTATCAAAAAGTTCTCTACACATGCTGGTAGCTACAGTGTGCTTGAATTTAACCAAAATGGGATAAACTCAATTTTTAATCGGCCTTAAACAAAATCAAAATGCACGTATAGCTATAGTTTGAGTCAGAGATTAAACTAGGGAAAAAGTTGACCAAAAGCAGACAGCCAAAGCAAGATTACAATAAACACCTGCACAAAAGAACACATGTACATACTGTATGCATGTTTGGGGGTTCAGGCTGATCTTGTTCTTATTTATTGGGTGTTGGTTGGGTTCTCTGATTGAGACTACATAGTTTTGGTAACACAAGATTGTTAACCTTATCATATCGTTTAATGTTTGCTAAAAATAGACTGTTGGAATCAAACACATGCACAGCCTTGGTCTCAAACTGCTCAGGGCAAAATAATCAACACAAATTCCAACAGGGAGGAACTGAATTTCAAATTGAAACAATAATGACTGAGTTTTAAATAACATCTCTTCTGACTGGAATGTGCAAATTCATTTTTTTTCAGTGTGAGACTCAGGCAGTTCACAAGCTCCTACAGTCTATATAATTATTATATAATTTAAATATTGCAGTACTTTGAATACAAAAAGGGTCTTCTTGGACTTGTAACAGTTGTTTCAACAGTTAAAGTTAGAAGACCATTTTGGCCTTGTATAATAGTTTCATGATCTAGCAAAGATAAACAATATTTTACCAATTGATCAAAAACAGCTTGATAAAGCCATATATACAGCCTTGGATTCTGAGAAATACAAAAACTACAATTATTAAATGAAATATGTTGTTTTGGTGGCTAAAACTGGCTTCTGGCTTTTGTTCAGAACAAGACTTTTTTTGCCTTTTTTCTTTAAAAGTTCTAGATATGCATTTCAGAACATCTTTTAAATTTCACCCCAATATGGCTTGGTGCCTTTGACCCATCACTGCTCTAATCTATTAGGC
Source organism: Hydrozoanthus sils (assembly GCA_027575215.2). Lineage (NCBI taxonomy): Eukaryota > Metazoa > Cnidaria > Anthozoa > Zoantharia > Hydrozoanthidae > Hydrozoanthus > Hydrozoanthus sils. The sequence continues at coordinate 11,551 of JAOBRD020453843.1, read as the reverse complement.
ACCATTTGTAATATCTGCTACATCCACCCCTCAAGCAAGCTGATAGGAACTGTTAGATTAAAAATATAAAATGAATTAAAAAATACCAGTTGTTCTAAAATTCTATCTCCCAGCTTAATCATAGTCAGCCACAAGTATTTACAAAACAAAAAAATTTTGAAGAACATTCAGATCAACATTTTTTACCAAAAAACTTGGGTTTTTTTTAATACTTTGACTAGCTAGCTGACTGTAAGAAAAAATGCAATGCTCATACATAGGCTGAAATTATTTGCTTTCATCTATTTTGTATTTACTAGGTTTTGTGCTAAAGCCAAAGGCAAGGTACAGAAAATTCAATGTTAAATGCTAGTTTAATTGTAAATGAAAGTATTCTTAAGTTGACAATTATATATACAGCTGTGAAAATTTCCATGCTGCTCGGCTTCCACAGATATCTCATATTATAACCCACCCAATAATTTTCATGCAATCTTATTGGATAAAACGCATCACGTGGTACAAAATCGGAAGTAGGTTATCAGCAAATATACCCCTTCCAGTTTGATAACTGCCCTGCGATTTTGTTGGCCATTTTTAAAACAACAAGCGTTAATTTTCAAATTTTGAACTCTCTAAAGTTCTGTAAAATTTCTTAAGCTTAAAACTGAGAGTTTACATTCCATCCAACTTCAGTTAGTGTGGGAAGAAAGAAATTTATCGCTGCAATTGTACACAAAGCCTTTTGAAGAAAAAGTTATTGGGAGGGTTATAAAATAAATAAACCCCTTTTTGGCTCACTGGTATATCGGAGGATATAATGTCCTTGGCTGATAGATTGTCCTCAAAGTTTCTCAGTTGCCCTCGAAGCTTCGCTTCTCGGCCAACTGTTCACTTTTTGGACAATCTATCAGCCGCGGACATTATCCTTCGATATACCAGCCGCCAAAAGGGGTTTATTTACTAATTATCCCCTGGGGATAATGTTCGTGTCAAAATGGCGGCGGAAAATTCCCGCTTTGCAACTGTCACTTACGGTGAAATTTTGCAAATACAGATAATTGCAATTCCAGAAAATACCAAGAAAGCAACAAAATTTGTACTGCATGCTTTCAAAGTAAAAAGCACTTTAATATTCAAACAATTCAAACTAAAACAACAATGACAATGTTTACGAATTTTCAAACAAACAACTGGTGCTCTTTAAAATCACGGCGGCAAATCAATGTTTATGCTTTGCTTCTTTATATAATTGGTTTGCACAATAGAATTTTGAGTAAAATTTCAAGACGTGAGTACAACAGTTCAAAATGAATAAATGTTTGAGAAAGTTTTACCTGTCTGCTCGTAAGCATTCATGACGGTTGTTTTTTTTACAGCAAAGTAAGTTTAGTGTCGATAAGATCCACCATTGACCACTTTTTAAGAGAAGAACCATGATATTTGAGAAATGAGTCAAACCAAACACTTCAGCTCAAGATGCAAAAATCCGCTATCTCAGGGTTCGCAGTTTGAGGCCACAAAAGAGTTGAAGGTATGATTTCTTTCATTGAACGATCGGCTGATCGACTTTTGAGCAGTTTGTCACAATGTCTTCAAACTTCACCGCTACTGTGACTCTCACTCACCAAAACTCTCAAGCCTTACAGTCACAGACACATTTAATCCAACAACCGACTGTATAAAGTCCCACGTCTCATTCAGTTTAAGAAAGTTTCCATTCAAGAAAATCAAAATGTCGCTACTGCAACGCAGCCTTTCCAGCAAGCACATGGCACAATTTCGGGAGCTGTCATTTCAAGTGACCTTTGGTCAGATTCAATTGTTAATCGATGTGACGATTCTTGAGCAATTGTCATTCGCCTTTCTCACATTGTTTGGCAAGGAACTCTTTAAAAACTTACTTTAGGCTGAGATTCTTTGTGTGAACTGTAAGTCGTTTGGCTCTTTTGCATTAATTAATTCACACGCATGAGTTCAGCAGCATGGAAGCGAGTCGCTAGTTTTGGCGCGTGCATAAATTAAAACGATTGCAAAAAAACTAAAATATTCTCAAAAGTTGAGTTTTTTATGAAATCACCTTGTTTGTATATACTAAAACAATTATTCTCTTCAGTCTCGATGAATGGTGGCTTTTAGAATATTCACCTCGACTTCTGAGAATAATTGTTAATTAACCCCTGATACAGTTTTAATCCTGATACAGTTTCAATCCCTGATACAGTGTAAGTGCCTGATACAGTACTATAGTGCCTGATACAGTAGCAACAGCACGCCACAATTAACAAGTCTTCAAATAGAAGTGTAACTGCCCACTACGGCACTCACCTCCATTGTTGCCGACACAATGTTACCAGCCGTAGAAAACACATCATTGGGGAGCTCATTGTTCTAACAAGGAAAATGAAATGTTGAATAGAATTTGGATTCGACATTTGCACAGAGCTTACTCTCTATAAATGAATTTTAAAACAGCTTTGCGAAATATTTAGCCCTCTCCCTAGCAAATATAAACACAAACACATACAAACTTACCCTGAAGTAGAAGTTAACTATACTAGAAAAAATCCTAGTCATGGTCTCGTCGTTAAAGGTGGCCACAGAGATGATATTGAAATGACGTAAGAATCGAGGGCTGACGGGGTTTCGTCCTCCCCCGGGCGGTCCCATCGCGCAAATAAATTGAATGTCGATAAGGGTCAACTTTGATGTGTCTTTTCTGTCGTACCAGTTTCCATGGTCCAAATACTGGCGTAGCAATTCGATTGGAGGTTGAGCACCATACTTTTCTAAAGCAGGCATGTTGACATCATCAACAAATATGATGAATCTGAAGTAAAACAAAACGGCTTGTACATAAGGCACTACATAATACTTATTTTGCATATTTTTTACATACAGTGCAAAAAGAACCTAGTAAATCCGCTTAATTCTAACTAAGCTGTAACTTAAACACGAAGAAGCCAGATAGTTGTCAAAAAAAGTTCGGGTCTTTCAGTCACTCAATACAGACCTTGAGATTCGACGATTACGAGTACGAGGTTTTCCCATTCGTCATATTGTGCGTGCCAGAATTGCGAAGAAATTGCAGAATCTCGTTGTTGCTAATCTCGTAGTCCTCGCGCCAAGTATTTAATGCCGCAAATCTCGTTTTAAAAAAGAGGACGACGACGAGATTTCGGCAACACAATGAGATGGCAAAATTTCTTCGCAATTTCCGGCACGCGCAGTATAATGAATGGGGCAAACTGGTAGTCGTTGTCGGATCTGAAGGTCTCTTATAGCATCTAAGGATACAATTAACAAAACAAACGCTATCATAGAAACCATTAAATTCATACCTTTTCCCAACTGGAGGTCCGAACACTCCTTTTCTCCTTTTGTCAAGTTTGGACATTATGATATCCTGTGATAATGGCCAAGAACAAAAAATCTTCAGGGACTCTTTTAGTGGCCCATTTGTCACATCCCACTAGTTGAAAATACTACACCAAAATATGCGTTTTACAATCTAAGTCAGCCGATCACACTAGAGTGTGATCAGCTAACATTAAGTACATGTTACATGTAATATTGATTGTCTGAGAAAATTCGGAGACATTAAAGAAAAAATTGAGGACAACTAACTACATTAAAACGCCCTGGTTTGCTTTTAACATCGTAAACAAATGTCTATATCCAACCTTCCTGATATCACTACGAAAACTTTATGTAGAACAGAGAAATGCAAACTAATCCGTTTCCTACCTGAGTTTGATTTGCGCTTGTTTGTGCAGAAAAGTTTACAAAGACAGGCAGATAGAGATCCTTTGGCATCAGTCCGTTCATTAGCTTATCCTTCACGTAGACGGACTTGCCAGTACCGGTTGGTCCGACAAACAGCAGGGGTTTGTTATTGTGAATCATCAGATCCATAATGTAAGAATACCGCGCTGTATCCATGGTTGGAACAATGATCTCGCTGATCTTCTTCCCCTTGCCACCCAGCGACGAGTCCTTGATCAGTTTTGTCCAGTGGATCCACGAACCACGATTCTTGCGCTGTTCAAATGACCACAAAACTATCAACATTCTAACAAACACACAAACTGTTCAATAGATTGTGTACTACCCAAAACGATATTTTCAAAGTCTCAAAGCTCTCTCTGAGCTATAAAATTGTCTGATTAGTTGAGAACGTTTTACTCAATACAAAATCTGAGGATAACTATGTACTTCAAATAAAGCATACAGACAGTGGTACATATACATCGTCATTGTTTCAACACCAAGGTTACTGCTAGCATGATGGAGATTGACTGGCAATGATTAATTTCAGGAGATAAGGAAAGTCAAAACCATCCATCAATCATAAGAAATGCAAACTAAAGCACGGAGATGTTTTTTCTTACCTCAAACAAAAAGTCATAGACAAGTCCTTCGGCTGGGATTGGCGCATCGATTTTCCCGACAACTGTTGGGATCGGGTGCTCCTCAACTTTGCCACTCAAAAGCTCTCTGAAGAATGCATCGAACTTCAAACGACTGTCCGTGTCAACACATCCACCAACAGACCAAACCACGGCTAACATAAAGGATGACTAAAACATTAAAAAGAACGAATGTTAACAAACTCCATGTAAAAGTACATTTATCAAGCAAAGACAAAATTATATCTCCCAGATCAACAAAGAAATTTAAGCGCTCCCAGTTCTATTGATTATCTCCCACAGAAACCATGGAAAAGAGACCAAAAAACCCCTTGTAAAATCTGTTGGACGCTAGGATGGACTGAAAAAAAATAAGAGTTCAAGAGTAAAAGTTGGAAAAGCAATAGAAACGAATCAAAGTAAAAACCCATAACGAAAACGCCAATTTGGAAAAGAAGCAAATGTTTTAAATAGACTAACCACAATCCATATCTTGAGGCTTTTAGTGTCAGCCTGTCCCTCACTAGCTTCCTTCATCATCACTTCAAACAAGTTCATCATTGATCGGGCCAGGTTACTGTCAGGAGTGGGGATTGCCTCCTGTCGGTTGGGTTCAAAACTGGTTAACCATGCACAAGGAAGATATGATTTCTTCATTGGACGTCTCGATTTCCAAAAAACAGCTAGTTGCTTGATTGTAGTGGCTTTTGAGGTCAAGTTATTTCATACAAAAAAATAATTTTGCAACAGAAAACTAAAAAGCAAATCAAACAATGACAAAAGCTACACTAAATTGTCATACAATGACGACACTCTCGGCGAAATGTCGGATAAGTGTCTATTTACGTTTCTTATTCAATCAGTTTGGAATGCTGAGCAGAACAGCATCACTTGTACCTAAACTACCCCTTAAATGCTAGACTTACTTTGCAGTTCTTACGGATGAAAGTGAGGCAAGAAGGCAAGGCCCACTTGAATAGTGCAATAATCAGTTTGGCGTATTCATCTTTCAGCTTCTCTGGGAGGGTGTTAACCCAGCTCTGCAGAAGAGGGTCCCAGCCAAGGGTGGCTGGCTCTAGGTAAATCATTCCACATCTGCTTACAGTTGCCGGCTGTTGGAAACATATGATATGATAAATGCATTAGATGGATAGATGTATAGACGGAAACATGCATCAGATGGATAGACGGATAGATGGATAGATAGATAGTAGTAAAGTGCTTTACTCGCATGGTAATACTTGAAATATATTACACTGCTAAAGCCATTGTTACAATTATTAACAAAACAAGACAATTATTTAACAATAAAGTAAATAGAGTTTCATACTTCAATCGTTCTTAGCATTACGTAGTTGAAAACAATTTGAGATATATGTTGAAAATAAACGAAATGTAACGCAACTTTCAGTCGTCATTGATGACGTCAGTAAACTTTTTTTTATCTTCAACGTTAAGGTCTGTTTGAGTTCTCATCTTACTAAGGAGGTCTGTACGTAAATCTTTGTATTTTGTGCATTCTTATTCATTACAATGAATACAAAGTCTGTTTTCTAGTGGGCCTTTCACATTTCCATACCTTCCTGCTTCAATTGACAAATTATGATTGCTTATTCTAAATTTGGTAAAAGTTGTTCTTGTTTCGTTATCTCTAATTGCTCTCAAGTACAGCTCATCATGGTAATCTAATTTGAATGATTTATAAAGATCAAGTTTCCTTGACTGATGTAGATAGTTTATCTTTCCAGAATTTGACATGGTTTCCATCGTTATATTTTCATAACTTTTGCATGCATTATTTGTGACTTAGTTTCTAAATTATCCGTACAGTTTATATTATAAAGAGCTAACATTTAATTGATATTTGTGTTAAAACCTGACTTGCTTTTGTTTGGTAATATTTCAGATATTTTAAAAGCCTGCTTGGCAAGGGAATTTTCTGGAAACTCATTCATGCGTGCAAAATACTTAATTGTTTAACTGTTAACTTTAAAGGAAATCTACCTAATTCAGCTCTACAAGCGATATTTGTCGCTCTGTTAATTACTCCTAGGTAGTATTTGCAGAAACGTAAATAGACTTTTTCAATTGGACTTTCTTCCCAGGTTTCAAAACTATGTTTTGTATAAGCTCCCACATCCGTAAGACAGAACTGGAACAATCATCGTTTCGAAAAGTTTGTTCGCATTTTTTGTAGCTAATTTCTTAATGTTAACACAAAGCGTGAGACTATAAAAAGCGTGTAGAGCTTTTTCTTTTGCTTGCAATTGCTTTTCTGCAAAATTTCCTGTAGAAGAGATTTTGACTCCTAAATAGGTATATTCATCTACAATTTCTAGTTGCTAGTCATTTATTAAAAATTTGTTTTGTTTTATTTTTTTGATGATTTTGTGTTCAATATCATGACTTCTGACTTCTTTTCGTTTACTGATAATTAGATAGAGACAGACAGACAGGCAGACAGACAGAGACACACAGATAGACAGACAGAAAGACGGAGGGAAGGACATATGGATGGATAAATAAATAGACAGACAGTCAGGCATACATAGACAGACAAATAATTAAAAAAACAGACATATTTGTCATCCGTGGTTTGCTATGCTTCACATTATTGGAATAAAAGAGCGATGGCAATGATTAGTCCCTGATGTCTATGAGGAACCTGGATAAAAAGGTTCTGGTAATCTGTACCTAAATAATAATACACTTTATTGAACCGGGTTGCTACATTTACACGAAGTAATTTTCATCTAAGCCCAACGTGGAAAAAGAGTAGAATTATAACAGAAAAAGGTCTTGACAACAACTCTATAAAAACATAAAAAAAAATATAAAAACTATAAAAGTCGAAAAATTACGTTTGCAGTAAAATATTCCTGACCATAAAATCACCCTCCCCCCAAAGATTCTCTCACTCTACCGTGCACTAAATTCTTCCTCTCCTTCCCCCACCACCCCACATACATCCACAACCCCTTAATAGTTATCTATGAGTTCTCACTTTCCAATGTTTTAAAAATTGACTTTAAGTACAAATGTTTAAAAGAGTGTAAGGAACTGGTTTTCGTGATATCGTTGTCCAAAGAGTTCCAGTCCGATGCCGCCCTAAAGTTAAAAGTCCGCCTTCCTGACTCGGACGACACTTTAGGAAACTTCGGTAAATTGTGCTCTGATCCTCTTGTCTTGAATGGATGAACAGTATTGAAGGATGTTATAAGATCTTGAAGGTAGGAGGGTGCGAGATTATTCAGAGTTTTGAAGACATTAAGACGGCGGAAGTATTTAATGCGTTCCTGTATCGGGAGCCAATTCAACTTCTGAAAGAGAGGTAGAGATGGAGATTGATAGTCGGCATCAAGGATTAGTCGGGCAGCTCGTTTCTGTAATCTACGGATACGATCTAGATTTTCTTTACTGGTGTTACCCAAGAAAACACAGCAGTAATCCGTGAGAGGTAAGATAAGAGAGTTATAGAAAGCCAGTCTTGCCTTTAAGGGGAGGAAGTGCTTGATTCAGCGTAAGATTCCTAGGCGTTGCGATATTTTCTTGTGAATTAGGTCAATGTGGAGACCAGCTTAAACAATGGTCAAAAGGGGTACCAAGAATACGTTTGTGCAGAACAGACCGAATGATTGACCCATCGGTTGTAACACTAATTTCATGTTGGTCGGATGTTTTCTAGAAATATCAACCACCATAGTTTTGGTTTTCTTCTTGCTCATGAGGGCCATGCTGTTGTCTTTGATCCACTGCAATAATGGTATTGCTTCGTTACTTAGCTTCTGCTCGACCTCGTTGATATTATTTCCTGACGCATAGAGGGTTGCGTCATTTGCGAAAAGCTCGATGTTTGATTTGTTGATGTGTAGAGGCAGGTCATTCATGTATATCACGAATAGGAGAGAGCCCAAAATCGACCTTTGTGGTACCTCTGAAACAATAATAGCCTTGTCTGACAGGTGATTGTCAATTGCAACAAAGACTTCTCTGTTTGACAGATAAGACTTGAACCAAGTGAGGGCATGATTGTTTTCCAGACCGTAGAGTGTTAATTTTTGTTGAAGCGTTTTGTGGTCAACAAGATCGAATGCTTTGCGCAAGTCAACGACAGACGGGAAAGTGATCAGAGATCCCAATTTTAGGCACAGCAACTTGATAGACATTTTCTCGAGAAGTGCACCAAATATGATCCAAGCAAGTCTTACTAGCGGGTCTCATGACTTCGGTGATTAATTGAATTAGTGCCAGACTCTCTTGGGCCTCTATGACTCTGTGTTTGGGAGTGGATGGACTAAGCATAATAATATTAAAATATCCAAGGGCATAAAACTCTTTATCTTCGAAATAAACCTGAGTCAAGTTATTTACAAGTTTTGGGTCAACTGCTTCATCAGAGTCAGGAGGTCGGTAGACACCGGCAAGCAGAATAGATTTCATTTTGGGAAAATTATTTCAAGCCACATTTCGAGATCTGTTCTACGATGAACAGGGACTCCTTCCCTTACATGGGCTAATATTCCCCCTCCTTCCTTACCAACGCGATTTTTTGCGATATTGCACATATCTGGGGATACTCACTTCCTTGTCAGAGAATGTATCATTGAGCCATGTTTCAAGAATAAAAGTAACATATGGAGTTCCCTGTGGTTCCGTTAGCAGGAACCGCACAGTAACAATTTTGTTTGTCAAATGTTGGACATTGAAGGAAGCAAAACGCAAGCCTTTCTGGGGTAGATTGAATCCTTGTGGGGCCGGTAATCCATCTGATAGAGACAAATTGGTAGAGATATCTTCAGGGAGAGTCGGAATTTGATCATCAAGCAAGTCGTCGGCAAAGTCAAAAATAAACCGTGGCGCCAGGTTTAAAATATCAGGGGAAGTATCAAAAATATAGGCCGCTTGAAGACATTTGTTGCAAGAGAAGTCCATTTGAGATGAATGATTTGTGGGCGAAAGGTTTGAATTAAGACAGTTTTGGTGAAATAGAGCCAAGCATGTACAACATGGAAATGACAATTGAGATCTCTTCACTCTTCTGTCGCATATGGGACATTGAATTGATCGCAGTGGAACTTCGTTTTGAGATAAGCTGCTGTAATGTGTCGAAGAAGTGCTTCGCTGATTTTCACGAGTATTCGCTAGTGAATTTTGTTAATTTGGACCTGGATTTTCCAAATTTACACCGCTTCTCAGGAGCATGATCACAGATGGATTGAATGACAATTCTTTCCATTGTAAACAATTCTTCTTTTCAAGAAACGCTTTCTGGTGGGGTAAAAAAACTTGTGAAACTGTTTGTTGATCCATTTACACTCCGTTGCGTTTTGCCATTGTTTAACGCGGAGGTCCCATGGGCCATAGAGTTGTTTTATCTCGCTGTAATTTATGCATGAATCTGTAGCGAAGTTCTGCAAAGTGATTTTAACAATGATCTCGGCCAACACAAACTTAAATCCTCCAATAAATAGAGAATCTTTGGAGAAATGTACTGTAAGAGTTGATCTTGACACTCTCTGTAGACTTGGAAGTCTTCCACTAGACCTTCGAGCTTGAACAAACCACACCGAAGTAGAGAAATTAAGAAAATGTGGGAGCCGAAACTCATGCGTGCCATGATCATTAGTCATGCTCATTAAATAATACATGTGATTTGTACTTATCCACATATTCAAACCCCTTCCTGTGGGTCAAACGTGCTTTATTCACGACAGATAGAATACTCACCGAAGCCTGAGATAAATCCCTGCACTCGAAGATGAGGCTCATCACGTTTGACAGCTGGATAATCTCACCACTCATCAAACAGAGCTGCGAAAGACATCCAAACAAACAGGTCTAAGTACCTTGTGTTCTTTCCACTAAATTGTAGGAAACCAGTGCTACTATGAATAACCATGAAGCATTAAGACTGAAATAATACAACTGTTGTAAAATGAGGATTTTCACACAGTAAAGCCCTTCATAAAAGAACCTGAGGGTTTACAACCACCAGCCTGAAATTTGGGCAATCAAGCACCCAAACTACAAGAACCACTTCAAGCTGACAAATGACACTGGTTATTAAAAAAAACCTTGTTAAACTTTTAGCTGAATTAGTAAGCACGTACAAGGAAGAAAACAAAATACTGAAATCTTGCTAACAGGAATTGACAATAAAATCTGCCCCCAAGGGCTATCTAGACAATTACCAATTCTAGTTAAGGTCAAGTTACATTTAAGTTAAACTGCAGTTCATTTGTAAACTGGTTTCATTGTATGCAATTAGAGGTTTAAATCTCTAAGACAGGACCAATTGTTTTTGACTGGAAATAAGACCCAGTTCAGAACCACTTCAGCCCAATTTCTTTCTAAGTACTTTTTATATAAGAACCACTTCAGCCTGAAGTCAAAATTCACTGGTTCTTTAATGTGGGGCTTTACTGTAATTTGAAATATATCAAATATCCCTTCGCTCTTTAAGGATGTGTGATGATCACGTTTGGAAAAGGCGATAGTCTTCTTGTGTTACTTATTTAATTACATGGCTTAGTAAGTACTTTACAAGACGTACAAATAAAATCTAAACCCAAAACAGTTTCATAGTATTATCTTATACACTTCGCAGTTACTTGGTAATTAACTGTTCTTTGCATTAGGAATAAAACAAAAACTTGGATGCAGGGACGACCATCTGCCATTCTGAACCTATCAGATGGGGAAAATAAGGGTACGTGACAGTCCACCAAGGATAGCTTTTATAACTACAATGACGTCTTACCTTTTTGTTGTCATCCAATACAGTGTTCATGCTCTCAATCCACAGTGTATCGATAGGCCCATCAAAGATTACCCACTTCTTGGTCTCTGTCGGGTCGGCAGCATACTCACGGAATGTGTTGGCTACAATACCATCTGTCCACTACAGCAACACAACGCAATCAGTTTTATGTTATGTAGTCAGCACAGTTGATTCTTACAACTTTTTGAAACTGTTTTCAGTCGAACCTCTTGCAAGAGAGTTAGTCTCTGTTTTTCATTGTGAGCACTACAAATTCAATGTAGGTCCAAGTCAAATTTCGGTGGTGATTGCACTTAACGTGGTAATGAGTGTGGTCGCACTAGAAGCTTAACACCATTTAACACCAGTGTTAACACCGGAGTTTAGAGTTTTGAGTGCGACC
>JAOBRD020453735.1:0-18157 GCA_027575215.2 Hydrozoanthus sils | reverse complement strand
GTTCGCTGAGCTTCGATCTTCGACTGAACAATACAGAATGAATAAGAAATGCTTCGCAGTTTATAACGACTAGAAATTGTCTCGGCGAATTCGTTTTTTAACACATGCGTTGCAACTCCTGTTTAGCTTAGTTTTTCTTCGATTTAAAAACATATAGAAATAAGAAAAATTTAAGAACAATTTGAGGCTCAAATCGCCAAAAAATTAAAAACAGTGAGGCTCGACCAAATTTTCTGGTTCGTATTAAAAAAAAGTGTGTCTTCCCAATTTTTTAGAATTCAAATTGCATTACAAGAGATACTGGCTATTCTTGGAAATTAGATTTTAGAAGCGCCTTTGTATATAGAAATTTGTATATAGACTTTCTATATAAATGTATTTGGAAAGTTTATGCAGCACTTCATTTCAAGACACGGTATTTTGTTCCAAGACACGGTATTCTGTTCCATGACACTAACCTTGCTTTGTCGGTCTCTGTTAGTGGCTCGTGATAGATTTTCACCGTCGACATTTTACGAGTGAATGCTTTAGAAAACTTGGTTTTACGTTTCTTTTGATGCATATGGCGATGTCTTGTAAGAAGTGCAGCTATAACTAAATCCCTTTCCTCCTGATTTAATGTTTTGGACTGAATCATATCATCAACAACCGCTTCACAAATGGTAGGAATTGCGTTTCTCTTAAGATCCACGAGGAAGACACCATTCTCTAAGCTCGATTTTACTTCCTGTAAACTCTTATACGTTAGACAAGGAATATGCGGTTTTCCCCAGCGCTCAGCGTATTCATCAACATCTTCTTCAAGCTTTATCCATCGCGCCGTTTCTTTCCATTCTAGTTTGTCTTCGCTAGTTATCAGTTCTTCAAGTTCTACAAATCCCTCGTGAAGTATGAAATTCGAGCCTTGTATGTTCATTTTGATTAAGAAAAGAAAACTTATGTTTCACTTCATGGTCTCTAGAAGGTTGGTCAGTTCATTACCATTGTGACGTAGCAGTATTAGCAATTTGCTTTCTATGCTAGTCAATTAACAAGCGCGCGCACACACCGTTTCAGCTGTATACGTTAAGAGACAGACTAACGAGTCAAGTTATTTGATTCTTTTTTATTTTGTTTTACACTTGTATACAAATATTTCGCCACCTATACAAAAGTTTTTAGCAAAAGATTCTGGTATACAAATCAGGGCAATACGATAACCTACACTAATTCTTCTCTTTTGTCGGTATGTATGGCTTAACGTAAAACAGATCAGATTCCTTACACGGAATTTCATTTCTTTAGGCGTGGAAATTTTCCTTTAGGAAATAATTTTTCAAACACGGTTATATATACCTTTTTTAAAAAAAGTAGAAGTTCATTGCAACGTGCACATTTTAGTTTTAACGTTGGACTTGATTTGGGTTTATACAAACAATGCCAAGTGTTAAAAGTTCAGCTTTGCAGATCACCTTCAAAGCAGCAACTCGGCCTATAAAAAATTTTCTGTTTCGTACATATTAGCGATGCATGATTCAGCTATTGTGTGGTACTTGGTGAGTTTTCTGTCTCGGGATCTTCAGGGTCAGGAGAATTGGTAGTTCCATAGAACTCTGCAACGCAAATTTAATAACACTTTTATCAATTAAGATAACATGAGTTTTTCCTTTAAAGCAAAGAAAGCGTTGTTCAAAGCTTGGGTTTAACTTCTTGGATTATATCTTACACATTCGTGAGTGCAAGGTTTTGTAACACACTCGGACAATAGAAAAGATATACGTGGACGCTTGATTAGATTTTTCTCTAAGAAATAAAAAAAAGAACTGAAAAGAGTTAACTGCTTTTATACAACCTAAATTCTGCCAGAAAAAAAACGTTCTTTTAAACGGGAATTATTTCCAATTGTAAGATGTAGAAATATAAAGGTAATCCTAGAAATGGCTGACAACTTTCTCTTCATGGTATATTACAGTTCATGCTTGCCCACCCTCCCGCATTCAGTTTGAGACTCACAGGGCTCGACAACTTCCCCCCACACACCGCAAAATCTCAAGTAGAAAGTCAAAAACATTTTTTCCTAATCCGTTCAGCCAGTTTATATTCTTGCTCTTTCTTTATGTCACTGTATTCATTTTTCTGGTTCTAATGCCTTCGTTCTAGTTTATTTTAAGATGTCATGGAACAGTCGTTGTCTGGCTTGCCTGTTATTTTTAATATATTATTGTATAGTTGGTACAAAACTACCATTCATGCTAAAAAACCTTGCAATTGAAGAGAATGATTTAACCTGTAATTTTGGAGTTGGCAATTGCAACTTTTTCCCGTGAAAAATGAAACAGTGTTTTATAAGAATTGTAAACTTTTCCTTAGAACGAACCAGCTTAGAGGAATAAATCTGCTAAAGCCATCACGAGTAGTGATAGAAAACAAACACATTTTACCTAGTAATATTAATGTAAAAAAGCCAAAATTAGCTATTAAAAGGTCGTCTGTAAGATGCCTAAATAGCAAATTGTCGGAATCCCTTCTAGTTGCCACAGCGATATGTACCAGATAGCATAAAATGGCTGACTCGTCCCCAGTCGTCTTCTAATTCCCAACGCGCGGAAAGAGGAAAACGCGTGTTGGCATGTGCGCAGAACTCGCTTCCCATCATCCTCTGCTCCCCGCTCTCTGTTCCCTGCTCATGCCTCCGCGCCTGACTCTTTCCGTGCGTTGAAAAATAGAAGAGGACTTGGGACGTGTCAGATAAAATCGCTGGAAACATCGGTGTAGTGAAAACGTATATACGCGTTCGATACGCGTGATTAATTTCATTTTCTGCCATAACCATTCAACCAGATGTGTAGATAGTTCATGCTTATTGTACTTATCAAATTAAACAAAGATTCTTTGTAGCACTTGATGGACATCAGTGATTGTAGCGTTAATTTTATACTAATGAATATTTCAAAACAAGGAATTCAAGGACAGAACTCGCCTTCGTAGACCAGGAAAAGTCTCCACAGACGAAGAGCCGTAACCATGTGGAAATACTTGGCATATGGTTGGTCAACATACCTGTTGAGTTGCAATGTCGGGAAGTTTTACATTTAGCTATTTGCCGGTGACCGACAACTATCACAAACATATATATATATATTTAAAGAAATTTAACTTTTTTAAAATTTTGTAACAACTACTGCAAGTGGAGTGGACAGGTTGCAGAACTCTTGGCGTCCTTGGCCGGAAACATTTTTCCTCCTTAGAATAATCTTCATGAACAGTGGAACCGGGGGGATCACTGTTAAGTAATCTTGTAAATTTATTTCGTTAATAAAGAAGCAGTTTTAGATGAAAAATGGGGCGGAAGCTAAAACTGACAAATGTGTTTTGTAAACGCTCGTGCTATTAGGATATTCGCAGACTGTTCACTCAGTTATTACGAGCGCAGTAATTGATCTGTCTGAGAAAGTATCTTCCAAGTGTTCCCAATGGTAAAAAAAAGCTATAATAAAAATATGTTTGCTTAACATTTTCTTTCACGATCAAATCTGAGCAAAATAAAGAGAAGTGTGTACTCGAAAGATTTGTTATATACTACACGAGCTCTTGGTTCAGAGAAGATAGCAAGGTTCAGTGAAAATTTTACGACTGGGAAAAAGCAATTTTTATTGTCAGATATACCTAGACTTTCACTAAACAAAATGAGCACTGTGGTTGGTTGATTCATGGTCACGTGCCCCTGATCAAATTCAAATGTATTCCGACCGGGACACAGTTGCGCAGTTGTTGCTCGCGCGCCGAACAAATCACCGAAAAAAGTCTCAATAAAAGGAAAGTCTAAATATATAACAAAGCACTTAATGTATAGTCCCTCGGGAAACAAGTTAGTTTTGTTTTCCCTCGAGTTCTGATGTTTCGGGACTCTGGGGAAAACAAAACTTACTGTTTCTCAGGGGACTATATATTAAGTGTATATTATAACTTCTTGCCTTCACGCCAAACTAAGCTTCTGTCTTGTGCGTGTATGTATGAGAGCTCGCGTAGAGCCTTAGTCTCAACTAATGGCTTGCAAACGTTAAACGATAACAGCGTGAAGAAAAAATGACTTGATGGAGAGCTAAATTCTCCTTATATCTAGACTGCAAACTAGTCTCTTATCGAAAGTCCAAGCGCGTTCATCAAATAGGAGACTGGTAAGGGACAATGGATCGCGCTTCCATCCTCTCTTCCCAGTCAACCATCTAAAGAACGCGCTGGATTTTTATCTCCCGGCCGCGGTGATACAAGAGATTTTTTTGCAGTCTACTGCTTACCTAAACCCCTGGCTTGCAGAAGCTTCGCAAACAAAATAAACCGCCATTATGAAAACATCAAATACCTGAAACAAATACACAAACAAACTCAGCTTACTAGACTTGAGAGTTGTTTGAGTTGTTTAATTGTTCGGTTACCAGTTTTTCCAGAGTTCTTGTTCTTGACAAGAAGGAAGAATGGCAGTTTGATACCAGGTATGTTTTTGTTTAGCTTAAAGAAACCCTCCACTGTATAACATTATTGGTCTGAGATATAACTTTTGTTAAGTCTATTTCCATGTCAGCAGCACAAATCGATGATTCTGTACATATAACTAACGCCAAGCAAAATATTTTGATCACTTTACAGTTTGATTTTCCTGCGCGCCGCCATTTTGAGTTGTGAAGTGTTTTGGTTATTTTGAAACGAAAATTCTAAGTTTATATCTTCGGCCGGTAGAGTTGAATGCTGATATTAAAAAATTTACTTACCTCCATTTTTATTTTAAGTAAAGCTTTCCACAGTGCAATAATTTTTGCTAAAACCTGAAGAGTAAGAAAATTATAAGCAAAGGCAAATCAAAAAATCTTAGCATAAGGTTTAGAAGAACAACTGAAGCTACTGAACATGGTTTAAAAGTTATAACATACGCACTCGACAGGGCCTTACACAGTTTATCAAGCCAGTCGTGTGAAGGGAAAGAAGCGAGGAGGGGGGACGGGGCGATATTTAAACAAAAATTACTTTAGATTTTCTTTTGGGAATGAAGAGTGCAGATTGGGAAGGATGGGGGGGGGGGGATAGGGCGGAAGGAGGGTAGCTCTTCTCTGCAAGGCCACGGCTCTGTAAGGCCCTGCACGAGGTCCTTCCTCATACTAACCTCTAGTACAAACAGAAAAAGGATCATAACGCAAATGTAGAGTAACGTTTCAATGGTTGCTGGGCTCAACTCTATATCTGTAGAGGTAAGCCAATAAGGCTAGAGATTATTATGCGATATACATTGCGGAACTAGGCTGATCAACGATTGAAAACAATTTATATTGAAAACAGGGTCTCTAACTTAACACACCTTTTTATTGGGCAACCATTTTGGATCAAATTGTGTGACTGGCAGGCTAACCTCTTTACGGTGATGACCTAGCTGGGCATGCGCAATAAAAAATAATTTGATCCAATATGGCTGCCGTAAGAAAATAGTTTTTAAATAAATTTTAGTCCAATTGCTCAAATATTTTTCCTATTAAGGAAACAAAGATGGAGATTGGTTAAAATACAGAGTTCATCAGTTTAATAAAGAAGATGTTCGGGTTTATGTAGTAGCGGAAATTCTGTTGAGCTAGCATCCCAAATGATGAACCAACGGTAATTCTCAAGTGTGTTTGTCTTTATCGTCATGTACAGTATATTTGAGATCCTTTTTGCTTGTTTGCACTGATTTTTTGGAAATTATATTCAAATAGTTCTTTCGTAAAAACCTTATCCTTGTATCTTTCTTTACTAGTTGTGTCAAACTGACTCACAGAAACAAGTTTACACTTTTACCACAGCTTTGAAGTTTTTCCAGATACGCTGTATTTTTTTTCTTTTTATCGGCACAACATAGCCGATTCAATCAACCGATGTTAGCAGAAGCGGTGACGGTAAAAACCTGACGTAACTCTGTTGTAGACTTGGGATGCAAAAACAGAATTATTTGAATCTGGATGCGACGCGATGCAATCTCCTTAATCGACGTCACAGTGAGCCTGTTATCCTCAGCAACATGGGTTGACGAAACAAATGTAGAATTAAAATTTTCATAAAAATACGCGTTTTGTTCAAATCGAAAAATATTTTGTGAATGTACATTTTAGAATATGTAATTTTAGATAAGAAAAGAAAAAAATGAAAAGTTTTGGGCACTTTAAGGTAAAAGCCAAAATAACAAAACCAGAGAAAGCACAGAAGGATGAGCCACGAACCAATCACAAGGTTCTGTGTCAGGACTGACGTGGCAATTAGACATGGCTGAAAATCCTAAAAAAAACTCGCGGGTTGAATAATATGTTTTTTGTGTTGGTTCACATGTACTTTAACAAAAGTTTGTGTTTGACTTCTGTTTCGTGTTGGGCCCAGATGTTCAAAGGCCAATTGGCACTAACCCAGTGTTTTAAAATCCTTATCAAGCTTAATTTTTTACTTTTTAGATTAAAACTGTTTTCATCTAAAAACTCAAAATTCGAATAAGAAAAGAAATTTCCACGTATAAGTATGCTTTTTAACCAAAAAAAGATTGGAATGTAAATTTCGACCGAGCAGACCGGGGATTGGTAACCTGCGACGAAGCAGCAGTGAGTTGTGTGGATTTTGTTTAAAATTTTCGTTGCTATTAAAAAAGATAAGAAATTTTTTATTTCAAACAATTTCAAGGGAATAATTCTTTAATTAAAGTCATAACAATGTGACTATCGTAGCCAGAACCCAATGCTTTGAGATAAAAAAGATTGCCTCTGCCTCATGCCATCTGCTACGTCACATGCCTAGTGCTACGTAAGCATTGCACGTTTCAAGTCCAAAAAATGTGACAGGAACAGCGAGAAATTGTTTTATTTTCAATATATACTACTATTAAAGGGTTCTACTTTTCATCTGCAAGCTAAAAAAATAAGCTTTATAGGGCCTTTAACCTACATTCTATTTTTCCAACCTTACAGAGATTAATTTGAGCTGTAAATTTGGAATGGAAAAGTTCCTTGCGTAGAAAACCTAAACAGAGTTTTATAAGAACCGCAAACCTTTCCACAGATTAGAAATTACTGCTTGAATTTTGGCTTAAGGTTTATTCCCTAGTTTTGCATTGCGCATTTTGCATTGCATTTTTCTCCCGTAAGCTAGCGCGTGCGAATTCCTCCTTATGGCTGGAGTTCTCAAGAGAAGTAAATCGGCATTTTCTCATAAACAAGCATTGCGACCTTTTGTTTTTTGTCTTTTGTGTTGAACTAAGCAATAACTTTCTTTTTGTAAAATAAACATAGAGCAATTCTCAGTGTCGAATACGAAGCAATTGCCGAAAACGTGACTTTTGCTAGCAATCGTGAACATAATCACAAGGAATTGTTGCTTATAAACAAGGTGTCGTTGCTCCAAAACTAGTGTGGGTACCACCGATTTTGTTTAGAAATTTAAGTTCCTATAAGATAAATACACAGTAGGCAAAATTTGACAAAAATCTCAGTGTAGGTTCTATTTCAGTGGAATCGCCTTTTAAAACCTAGGGTTTTCATTTAATCGGCTTTCGAACAACCGGGCCCTAATGTTACGCTTTTGTTTCAAGTTCGCACGCACGTGGACATTAGTGCCAAATAAGTTTGATGCCCATTACCTGGTTGCAATGTTTCAAAGTCTTGCAGAATAATGAAGGTGACTATAAGAAGGTCGATGACAGTCAGTATCACTAAGAACAGGTCCGTATATCGGTGCCAAACCAACTCTAACAGTTTCCTACGCCATACACTCTCGGAGAAAGACGTTTTCCATCTCTGAAGGATTCAAGAAAATGATACAGTAGAAATGAATACGGAAATTAGTACGAGTGCATTGCGATGTTGCTTAGTTTAAGGTAACGTGACAAATGAAAGGTAACATGACGCATTAAAAGTAACGTGACGTATTGTCGTAACGTAACGCATTATACTGGTAACAAAACACATTGAAAGAAACGTGACTTACTAAGGTATAAACGTGAAGCATTACTGGTAACATGACGCATTAAAGGTAACGTGAGGTATTAGAGATAACGTGACGCGCCTAAAAGTAACAATGGTAGTTAATGCTGAGATCTAATAAAGGTAATGCAATCTAGAAAAGATCACAACTTTTAAGGTCACGTTTGTATCAAATTAGCGTGACGTATTGAAGGTAACGTGAACAAAGTACTTGTTCTAAGGTCTTTGGAGTCGGAAAACAACAAACAAAAGGACTCAAGGTCTTTCGGAGCCTACGGTGGAATGTTCTTATCCGTTTAACATTTTATACCTAATTCAGCAACAATGAAAACATTGCGCTTGCTCGATCCGGCTGGTTATGAAAAATCAGCAATTTTGCGCATGCGCACTACTGATATGAAGACAGCCAGTAAAATGGAACTGAGGCTTCACTGATCAGAAGAAATTAAGTCTGTAGTGAAAACTAAAGAGAGTTTGAGACAGAGTGTTAGCAGCTGTGGACAGCTGTTTCTGTTGCTTATTCCATTTGACTTGCTGTCTCCATTTCATTAGCACCCATATGCAAACTGTTGCTTTAACTTATTCAGCAGTGGTTATATAAACAAATACAGACGTAAACTGAATATGTTACTGAAATTGAAAAGCAACAAAACAGTTCCTGTTCATCAGCAGGATTCCCAAACTGTGTGCAGTTCCACAATTGGTTTCAGCTCCATTAAATCCTGTACCAATTGTAGAACAATTTAGGAGGAGCCACCCACTAAGTTGAGCACAGTAACTGAACAACCGTTAGTAAAAGTAAGAAAATTGACTGAAATCGTTATTACTTACCTCGATTCTACGCTTAGCTATTGCTTTCCAAGAGGAACCAATTTTTTTAACAAACTGAAAGGTAAAAGAAAATCAACAAAGTGAGCAACGATACAACCTCGTTCCCAGTTCAAGGGGGGAGGGGGGGCAGAAAGCCTTGGGAACGAGGTTGAAGCCTCGGAACATGCGCTCCCCAATTTTTTTTGATACGTTTCAAAACATCTTTTATTTTAATGTTCTGCAAAAACGAGTAAAAATAGTGCTAGTCAATCCTATGGAGGCCGCCATGTTGCAGTGACGCCTGACGTCACAACGTAAAACTGCCAAAAGAATCAGCTCTACTGTTTTGTTCGGACTGTTTTATTGCATGTACTTTTTGTAAAATCTTCCAGTAGAACAAAAAATATTTTCCTTCTTAAGCAACTTAACAAAAATCTTACATTTCTTCGATAGGAAACTGCAATTTGACGTTGTGATGTCCCGAATTAGATCGTGAGCGCAAAGATGGCGGCTCCCTTACCGTCCACCTTGCACGTTGTGTAAACTATCTTTAACGGCACGGCGATGAGACGCCCTAATTATCATCTTTTCTGGAATCCTAAGCAGATGGGCTTAAACGTACAAGAAAATAATTATAGGGTGTAGGTTCCCTATAAGAGGAAACGAAATGTATTTACGCATAATAACAAAGTTATTCAACTTTTGTGGTTTTGTTATTAAGTCGCGTTAACATCCCTCTGTTTTGCATTTGCGCAGATCATTGGCAGCTTTATTATAAATACAGGCATTACAAATTATATGGAAGGAATAAAAACAACTGAATAACAAATGAGAAATAAAGGAGAACGCTAATCCAGACTCACTAACCTCAAAAATGAAGACAAAGAGAAACGGGAGCGAAGTATATTTGTCGACTTTGTCCAGGGCCCATCCACGTTTTTCCGCTGGAACCGCAACCGAACGAATTTGAGTTATAGATATTTTAAAGCACTGCCACACAGAAGAAGATAGAGGATATGAAGACGAAGAACGACGAGGTTTAACAAGGATCGAACAAGGGCAGTGAAATCCGTAGCTCAGCAGCAGTATTCAAACTGCCATAAGGAGGTTAGAAGATGCATTAGACAAGATAAGAGGAGTTACATTGAAGATTTGGCTAAGCAAGCACAAGAGGCAAAAGGAAGATACGTCACCACCCGAAAGCTAGCGAACAAATACAGGCAGAGTAGCGGGCCAGTGCGGGGTAAAAGTGGTAATCTGCTAACCAAAAAGGAAGATCAGCTGAAAAGATCGGCAGAGCATTTAGAAATTTGTTAGATAGACCTTGACTCGTAGAGACGCGCGTACGATAGATATACCACCAGCAGAAAACCTACTTCCGGCAAACTGTAATGTGCCAACAAGGGAGGAAGTGCGGCGGGCCATCTTAACGCTAACGAATGGCAGTTCCACAAGATATGAAGCCCTGAAAACAGTAATATACACAGGGCAGATAATTGAGAGCATAGAGACTTTCAGATTGGAGAACAAACACGAGTGTTTTTTATTCGTCACACTACGCGTGCCGGAAAATTGCGAATAAATCAAGCCATATATCGTTGTGTTGCCAAAATCTCGTGTTGCACGCGCCGAGTTTTTTGCAAATCTCGTTGTAAACAAGACAACAACGATGAGTTCTAGCAACACAACGAGGTGGCATGATTTCTTCGCAACTTGTGGCACACGCAGCACGAAGAAAGGGAGAATGTTCTTACTGGCATACTTGTACTTGTTGTCGAATCTGAAGGTCTCTAGTATCTGGAAAAAGGAGGAACTCGAAGTATCAGAAGAATGTAGGGAAGGGTTTCTAGTCAAGCTACCTAAGAAAGGCACCCAAAGTGTTTGCGATAACCACAGAGAAACTATGCTTCTGTCAGTACCTGCTAAAGTTCTTAGCCGCATTATGTTGGAAAGGTTGAAGGTAGCAGTTGACAAGCAGCTAAGGGACCATCAAGTAGGCTTTAGAAAGGATAGATCATGTGTTGACCAAATTGCAACGCTGTGAATTTAGTGGCGCAGTCGTTTGAATGGAGTTGTATTTAACATAATTTTCACATGTGAATACTAGCTGTATAACCAATAAGAACGGCGTATAGCTGATTTCATATGTGGAAGTACAACCAATCAGCAATGTTCAAGTAATCACCTCTGGTTTTCACTCATTTTGTGAGAAAGTATGGCTGCCGCGAAATTGAACAATAACTAAAGGTTTGCCGCTGTGAAGTGTTCTATTGACAAATACATACAACCACATGAAAGTAACAACACTATATTCGCAAGAACCAAAAGATGTTGTATTGCTGAAAAGACTCCTGGAGGGGAAATGCTAACAAACGAAGTTTGAATATATTGAAACGAAAGCACTAGACAAGTAGATCGCTAAAGAGTATGGTAGCCGGAAAAGATCAAGAACGAGGGTTTATAGAAGAGGACAAATCAGGAACCAGTGGAATTGCAGATACGAAGGAGGAAGTGGATTGGCCACACGTTGCGAAAGCCTGGGAATAGCATCACCAGGCAGGCGCTTGCGTGGATCCCCTCTGGTAAGCGCAAGCGTGGAAGACCAAAGAACACGTTGAGGCGAAGTGTCCAGTTAAGGGGAGTCAAAAACTCTCATCTGCTTGATACTACGGAAACCGGGGATGAGGGCGAGCCTGATAGGCCAAGCAGGTTCGAGGAAGGATTTAGCTTTGTCGTATTATTATAGTTCTTGTAATCATAAAGATGGTAACAAATTACAATAGTGACGTCGACTGCGACAGCTGTCACAAAGTAAAACTCTATAAGCCTTCGGTCTTTTTCAAATTACGCGGTGGTTTAAGTACTTATGTAGTCAATCAGTGTTTTTTGTTTTACCGCTTCGTATAAGCTATTTCTTTTGTACGTAGCACGTGGTCTTTGTTTCAACAATTATTGTAATACTAGCCTTGCTGAAAGCACGTGCGGTCCCTACTCTGATCAAGGCTGTAGTAGAAGTCGGAATTGTAGTTCGGAAACCAGCTACTCTACCGATGGAAACTGCAGTGGAGACAAGAGTAGGGACTCCAGAGCTAACCCCAAATAAAAGCCTGTTGCTACACACAGTTATTATCGGCAGTAATAGAGTAGTAGCACAGTTTAAAGTTATTGCAATTTTTACCTGGAGATTCGATTTCGTCATTTTGACCTTGAGACCGCGATGCCTGTTGGGATTTTGATATTGCAGTGTCGATTTTCTGATCCAAGCGGGACCAGAACGATTCGACCAAATTGTCAACATATTCTGGCGAAAGCATTTCTTGTGTTGGTGAAGATCCAGCACTACTTGGTGATGAAATGTCTCCATCGGAAAACAGCTTCCTGGGAGTAAAACAGAATGCTTACACTAAACCTCTTCAAAAGGCTTTTTTACATGTATTTTGTATTAGGCGAGATAACTTTTTCTTCCCTGGGTATCTGCATAGACATCTTACCATTGACATTTAAAGCCATTCCAAAACAAACGATGCCTTAAGGTAAACTTCTTTGCAGATTAACTAAAGATGACTTATTTTTTATATTCAAACACATTACATAAAGTTAAATGTATCTTAAATAGCGCCGTTTCGATTCGAGTTGCATGTCCTTTGGGAAACTTTGGAAACAAGAAACCTTTTCACGAAATGTATTTCTTATGTAAGTCAAGAAATCTATTAAAAAGAAACGATGGTGATCGACAGGTTCTGAAATAAGTGTGGACAGGAATTCAATGAGATCATGAAGTCAATTTGTATTGATACGACACTATAATGACAATAATGCCACATTTCAATGCGTTCTGTCTTGTTTTGTCCCTTTGGTGACGAGCCGTTGATAAATTGTCAAGAAAGAAGCTGACCACAAGAAGGTAAATGTCACTAGGGCGAACAGTTTTGAGTATCTCTCATTGGTCAGTTATTTCATTCACTTCCTTAACTGTCTCGTACCATCATCAATAACTTGGTATATAAAAAGCCAGGACAAAACCTTGGAAGTAAAACGCAGAGAATTGAGAAATTTAAGAGGAACAAGAGCTGCATTACTGACGATTACTATTTCCAGAAGTAACTCATATGACCTGCGGTTATCTTCGGTCTCGTCCGTGTGGATGCGAAGAAACTTCTCACTTGCCCAAGATCTAATTTTCTTACCGATACAGCCTACCCTTCTAGAACAAAGATTAATGACTGCGATCAACGGCTTATCGTCCCTGTCCACCGACGGTCTGGCGAAAGGAGGCCGCACAAATGTTCAACTCTCAACAAGTCCGGGGATCGAATCCGGGGCCTCACGCTTGAGGGTCATATACAGTTGGACCCCGATAATTCGAAAATTCAAGGGAAATGCAAAACACTTCGAATTATCGGGGGTTCAAATTATAGGGGTCACAAATTTCACCCTTGAATAGCTTTATTTGCTCTATTTTCACAATATTAGTGAGCAGTTCGTCGTTTTTGGACATATTTCAAATGTTTTCATCAACATAATTTTTTTTCTAATTTCTAAAAAAAACATAAGTATACTGAAGTGACCAACATAAAGCTAGATGGTTAGCCTGTGGGTTTTCATCTCGTCGACATTTCAATACATCCGCATAAAGGGATTTTAAAACGCACTGTTAACTGTTTAGACAAATGATAAAGGGATTAACGAGCTGTGAATTGTTTTCGCGTCGAAATATAAACTGTTTTAGAACGTAATTGTTTGAAAAATATACCAATTTCCGACAGCGTCTGTTCTTTTTCTTTCAACCAGTAACTTAACTTCGAATTATCGGGGTAAAATCCAGTCCGTGGGAACAGAAATTACTTCGAATAAGCGGGGACTTTGAATTATCCGAGGTAAAATGACAAAGAAAAGTGGGACAAAACCAAGGGAAATGAACTTTACTTCGAATTAACGGGGACTTCCAATTATCCGAGTTCGAATTATTGGGGTCCAACTGTAGTTCTTACCGACTGAGCCAAGCAATTAGCTCTCAGGAGAAACTGGTTCTTTTTTATACAACTGCATGAGTTAACTAGTACGAGTCAGATGAGTTACGTGACACAACTCAAAGTCAAGTGCGCAGTGTCAGTAAACTAACCGCGTGGGGCGAATTCATTCACCCACGTCTCGCTTGTAAGAATTAGATATACCAGAAGCTATGTCACTGATTGACCTTTTCGACCGATACTCTGTATTCTGCTAATCTAATTCATGTGCGCCGCAAACATTGACTTGTCGGTTTTTTAAGCGGTTAAACCGAAATGCTGCCGTTCTAGATAACTACAATTTAATTCATTAACGCCGTTCTGGAGTAAACAGTTCAGCTTTGTCATCTTTAATCTTAGGGGTTTTAGAAATTGTGATTAAATCTTCTTATTGTATGGCTGAAAAACTTCACTAGCTTTGATTGGCTGCTTCGAGGTTCGTATAACTTGCGGCACGGACCGTCACAATAAGAAAATTTATTGACCTCGTGACCAGTCCCCATACCGTGACTTAAAGCTCCTCTTTTTGTCCTTATGTTCCTTACGCGCTACGCTAAGGCCAAAAGCAACGAAGAAGCATGGGTCTATAATTTGCGGGCAGAGCCTGGCTTTTTGATAGGAAGTAAAAATTACAGTCGATCTATTTACGTACTAAACCTTGTGAATTGTGGGTAATGCAAATTGTTTTACACAAAACAGCTATAAAGTAACAGTGCAAAAACACAAGAGGGTTCCCTACTGCTACAAAAGACTGTCTATAGGATCCATGAAACATCAATAATCATGATTAAACTGCAGATCAATGTGATTAACTATTACTTTGAAATCAAAACTCTTAGAAGAAGCACAGGTGACGTCACATAAAATCAAAGCAATAATATGGCGGAACGTAATCACTGTAACATTCATGCCATATGTGACGTCACCACTTCCAAAATGGCGACCCTAAGGTCTGTTTAATTTAAAATCAAACAGCCCACGGTGCACATTCATGGCAAATTAACCCCGCCTGAAAGCCTTTTTGAACCTAGATATAATTGCAGTTTTCATGGTTGTTTCGTTCTGGATTCCTGTGACTAAAAGCAATGGTTGCTATTTTCCGCAATTAACACAAGTCATAGTGATTACAGTTTCTCACCTTTCGTTCTTGAAACTACGAAGAGGGGACACGTCGCCATTTTTACGTCCCTCTGGGTACAGGGAGAGAGAAATCCTTCCATTATCTTCTTTCTTTGCTGGAGTATTCCTTAAACAAAATAAATGCAGGAAAATCGCGCAACTTTCCTATTAATAACCAGAAGACTTGATCTTTACCCCTACCTGTCATAGTTCGTTCTCTCGTCAGACATTTGGCCTTAGTTGGCAATTAGCAGTGTTACTCATTTCTACCTCTCAGTCAACACACATTAACGAAGTTTGTTTCCGGGCATAAATGGTTAATTAATTTGCTGGTCATGCTGCTCCATAAGCATGAAATTACAGAGCGAAACAATATTAACAAGTTGTTTTTCCTTGAGATGTCGAAAATTTATGGTACCAGTGTTTCTGTGGAAAAACATACTGGCTGCTTTTACAGGTTGTTATCGAGAAAGCACACGCCCCCAAAATCAAATGTTTATGTTTAGTTCAGTGATCACCCAGTAAAAAGCGTTGAACCTGGTCTGTTTTTAACAGCACAATACTGGGCCAGTAGGGAGGGGAGGGTGTGATGGGTGCGCTGCCCACCCCCCCCCCTCCCCCCAGGCTGCGAAAGTACAAGTCCACTATTTTGTAAACCAGTTATCTAAAAAGCAATTTCCTCTACTAAGTCGGTAAGAGTTAATGATTATGAGTGCTAAGACAATAAAAAAGCTCCCTTTTTTCGTTTTAAAGCTTGTACTATCTGCAGTGCACGTGTTCAGCGGTGTGTCTTGTATAAGCATTATAGGCTCAGCCGTCCAAGGCCATGAAATGCACGTCGTTTGACACGGTTCCTTTTTCGTTTTCCTCGCCAGCGAAATAAGACTGAGACTGAGTTTACTTAAATATCCAAAAGGATTATGTTATTAAAAGACATGTACAGCTCGCTGAACTCCAGAATATCCGATCACCATGCACGGCAGTTCACTACTGCGCATTTCTGGTTCTATAAAAACATGCGCATTAGAATTAAGAACAAAAGATGTTACTTATTTAGGTGAGGCTGCGTGTTCTGCCGTTACTTTCTGATAATGTTTGTGTACTCCCAGTGTGTTTGGCAAGCTGACTGATATAAAATTATATGAACTTAAGCAATTAAGGAGATTAAAATTTTGTGTATAAACTACAATGTCACATATGTTTTTATAAGAATCAAATTGTTTTTTCATCAAAGGGTCTTTGATAGGATAAACATTACAAAGCAGATGGCCGAGTGTCTAAACTTCATATTATTTTCCCAAGCAATGTTCAAAACTTTGTATTCAACTTTGAAAAGTGTTAATCTAGTCACTGATTCGCTCAGAAGATGAACAGAACGCTCGTTTTTTATTTTTGCATTTAAAAGACATCTAACAACATAGGCCGAGTCGTGGACCAATAAGATGTGACGATGTGTATTTGTTTTTCCTCGCACAGGTGATACGTACACAAAGCTGGTCAAATATGAATAATATATATTTATGATCTGATCTTTGAGAAAAACAGTAGGCTTAAAAGATAGTCGCTTTCAGTTCGTTGTACCACGACTCATTTTATCATGTCTTTTCGGTGTAAGATTTGAGCCAGAGTTGTAATGAGCTTATAGCTTTTAAAATTATTTTGCTTTCCTCAAGATTTTCAACAACGAAACTTATTATGGCGCCGAAGACGCTTTTGGATTTATGTATTTCTGGCATCAAGTCATCGGAATACTATGTGGATTATCTTCTCCTTCTGCCGAAACCAATTTCAAGAAACATCTGTGACTCGGTTATTTTGATTGATGAACGCACGACTATCTTAATGTCTAACGGAAAATACGCCAAAGGAGTCAGCTGTGGATTTGATATAAGTAAAAAAAACTTTCTCTTCGGTGAATATGGGTTCGATACTTCCTCCAATATCGTTCAGGAAAGACTATGGAACCACTCGTTCCGAGCCAGTGAAGCATGTCGAGTGATCACGACATTTGTCGGCACTTTCAACAGGTTCAAATCAAAAACCGAAAAGGAGCGAAACGGGAAAGAAGGCAATATATCGACTGAAGACCAATGGCAGGCAAAATACAACAAGGAAACTGTTTACTTGTATCAACAGGTTGCGAAATGGATTTGCAAGTATAATTATTTGTTGGGTTTGGAAGTGACGGATCATTTACTCAATATCGCTTCCTGTGAGGCTATATGCTTGCCATTAAGAGTGAGATAATCACCCGCTTTTTGTTTCATAATATTATTACGGAAACTGGGACATACTCGGATGGGCTTTGTAATTCTACATGACTAATTTTTTGTATATTTCGCGAGAGGCAAACGATAAATCATATATTGTATTTAAATTATCAAAAATAAAAAAATTACACGATGGGAAAAATATATAGTTATATAATTAATAATAGTCGCCTGCTTTCGTTTCATAATAATATACATAACGAAAATTGGCACGCACTCGCCCATAGGCTTTGTTATTTTATAGTGCCTGGTTTTTATATTTCGCGAGCGGTGAACGGTAAATTGTATACTGTATTTAAATTACTTGGAATTAAAAGTACACGATGGAAGAAATTAAATATACAGTTTTTAGTGTTTTGGTTCAAATCAGAGGTATACGTCACGAAAGTAAAATCTATGGCTTCTGGCCACACAATGGGCAGAAAGTATTTTGGAAGTGGAGACGAATGGATCGCCGCGAAATGTATGTATGTAGACATCCGACCCTTCAGAATATTCTTTTAGAGCTCAAAAATTGAACATCGACGGCAAAAAAGCTAAACTAATTAGACGTTAAAGGCAGAAAATATTCAATCCGTTTTTAAAGGAAATGCGGATTATCTAAATTTTAAACAATCTACTCTTAGCGGCGTCCGAGGCTCAAAGAAAACTCAAAAAGGAGAGCCGGTGCGATACTATAAAAACGAAAATCAATAGTGCTAATTTATATAAAACTAAATCAACAATAAAACCGGCAGAGATTTTGAATGAGCGACACGTACTTCAAGCAGCGTGGATAAATGTTAATTGTAAATAAGCCTGCATAGCAAACGTTTCCGTCGAGTTTTAATTGGCGAGATTTGCAGATTTTGGCCGCGCGAAAATTAGAGTGAGAGCAAAAAAAATAAGGGAGGGGGGGGGGGGGGATGGCCCGTGCATGTTATCGATATTCTTAATAAAATGTATACGGATTTCTTCAAAAAACATAACCAATTTAAAATTATTT
>JAOBRD020453734.1:0-35440 GCA_027575215.2 Hydrozoanthus sils | reverse complement strand
AAAGAAGACATTCGTATCATCAGCAAATAGAATGAAATTAAGAAAATCAGAGGTTTGTGCAATGTCATTGATATATATTAGGAACAATAAAGGTCCCAGAATACTTCCTTGGGGAACACCACATGTAACTATTTGGGATTCTGATGCGACAGATTTAAACTCCACATATTGCTTGCGGCTGCTTAAGTAATTTCTCATCCACTGTAAAGCCATTCCTCTAAATCCATAGTGATCAAGTTTATTCAAAAGAATTGTATGGTTTACCGTATCAAAAGCTTTCGAAAGGTCAAGAAAGATTCCCGCGCATAATTTTTTGCTGTCAATAGCAGATGTTATTTGATCGATTAGACGTATTAAAGCCAGGTTAGTGGAGTGCTGAGATCTAAATCCATACTGGTGTTCAAAAAGAATGTTATGCTTATTTATAAAATCAATCATTCTGTCATACATGACTTTTTCAGGAATAAATAAATAGTTAAAAGCGTAGCGAAATTCTAAGACTAAATGCCGGCTAATTCGCGATCGGCCTTAACAGATTATAGATCTAAATAATATTATAAAATTCTCGCAATAATTGTGCAATCTTGAGACAATGCTCGGGTAGCTTCAAAAAATTAAATGACTTTGTTAATCTGTGTTCATCAATTATTTCTTTCACTCCAGCAGAAAGAACTGTACCCCTAGTTGAACCCATGGCCATAAAAGGCCATAGGAAGCCCGAGTTCACGCTAAACGGCGTCTAGTTTAAAATAATTTGTTGATCGTAGCATGAGAACAATAAAATTATATTTTCATTTAATGGCATATGCAGAAATTTGAAAATGGCCTTTTTCGTTGTATTTTCAGTTTTGTGCAACACGGAAAAGTGCACAGCAAGCCTGTACAATCTTGGTAAAGGACGCAAGATTCATTATGAACGCGCAGCATCGCCAAAGGTGTGAACATCTTCATAACTTCTTCATTACTAATCGTTAGATTGTGTAGGATAGTCATTATTTTGTTGTCTTTGAAAGCAAGAACCAATTAATATTTAATATGGTATTAATATTCTATTATCATTGTTACTGTTATTACCATATCATTATTAACAACATTAATTATTACTATCATTATTATTATCGCTATTATTATTGTTAAATCGAGATTTTATACTTTAATTTGTGTGGATATTGTTTCTTTATAAAACATTCTGAACTTCGCAGCGCTGTCAAGCAGACACCAATATTCAATTTGCCTAAAGGTCATCGTTCCGAAATTCACATAATTTAAAATCTTTTTTATAGAATTATTTTGCTTCATTTATGTCACCTCCGCGTTTTAAACCGTTCTGTTTCTTCTTTGTCAGTTTTGTTTATTTACTATTAGGTTACAAGAAAATGCAAATTCTTTACATGACGCAAAATTGAGAGGTTAGTGTTTTAAGTGTTATAGAAGCCATACTATTTTTGACGTCTTTATTAGAAAGAATTTTAAAGACTTTAGAAAGTTACAGAAAGGAATACAGCAAGATTTCAAATCGATTGTTTTTCAATTATCGTTCTACTAGACTTATTCTATTTGCCTCACACGACAGGCCGCACGAGGGCATTTAACTGAATAATTGAATAGTTTTACCATAGTTCAACACTGCACGCGGCGCCATATTTTATTTCAGTATTTTAACCTTTAAAGAAATGGTCATCTGTGGCGTTGGATACCATCACGCGGGCCTCGATATTTCTGATAGGAAAATGGTTGAGACTATGTTTGTTAGAGGAGACCTACCTGTATTATGTGAGTATTTAAATAGTGTTCTTATAAAATTACACATTTAAGATTAGAAGATGTCTCTTTCCATTAGTTGATAATAAGGAAAATATTTACCCCGTTGACGATTCTTCTTGCTTTACTTCGGACAAAAGGTTTTTTACTCTATATAAAAATCAGCTGAGCAATTAAAAACGCAACACACTTTTTGTCATAAGTCGGGTTGGCTCAATAAGCTGTTTTACAATTTTAAAAAAGGATAAAATTGAGTCTTCCTGTATGATACACCAGTCGTATAAATTTTAGCAGGTAAAGAGCTTTTGAGCTCTATCCAGAGCCTTTTGTCAGTGTGAAGCGGAGTTTGCTCGGCCTCGACATGGTGTTGAACTGCCGAGCAGCGCTTTGTATAAACTGGGGAGAGTTGGTATCCCCGGTCCCGGTTCATCCCAGGTTCTACATTTACTAATTCTTTTACAATTGTTATTTAACATAACAGCAAAGCTACTTTACTACTAGATAAACTACTGAGCCTAAAGAAGAAGTAATCTAATGATTGAACCTCCGCGTACCGTCCAATATATATGGACAAGGATGCATGTGCTGCTGCAATCCTCTAGCGAAGCTTGTAACATTATTGTGACTATGAGTCTTAAGAAAAATGTAATCCAGTTTAATAAATGACGGATGTATTAAAATTAGTGAAGAACAACCACTGCAGTTAACTTATCATTTATCTTTATTATTATCTGTGCTTTTTCGTTAACGCTATACTACTAACAGCACAATCCCTTTTGGCTTGTAGTCGCAACCAGCACCCTTGCAGTTGGAGTAAGTTGTTTCTTTTTGGGTCCTACTTGGTTTCTACCATTTTCGCTTATTCAACTTTGCAGATGAAATCTTTAAAAAAGTAAACTACGTCCTTTTTGATAATTTATCAGGTCAATCTACCAGCTCATCTCGTAATTGTGAAATCAACGTTTTGCTATGTAAAAGGGTCTTTTCACGAATACTCCGAGACTCAGATTCTACAAATGATTGGTAGGGCTGGCAGGCCGCAGGTAAGTTACTCAATTTCATTTACCTTTATACTGTGTGTGCCCACAAAGAATAGGTTCCTATTAAACTTTAAAGTTTTTTCTTCTTACTCCATGATACCATCAACGTTTGATCAATGTTTGTCAGTTAGCTTCAACTTTTACCAAGATCATCGTTCAACACGTTATAGTTTTTCGATTGTCCATTTCTCGCAGTCGTGATGGGCAAAGCTCGCAACCAATGCAAACCAATGTAATGGCAAAGTGAATCTCTAACTTACATTCTTACTAACCGAAGTACTTTCCGAGGTCTAACTACACCTTTTTTACAGTTTGATACTTCAGCCACTGCGATTATATTAACAACAAGCGCCAGCAAGGTATGTAAAAACTAATTTTATGATTGTGTGCATATGGTTTTCAGTACGTAAAAAAACGTTTTCATTTTTCGTCCGTTTTCGCCATGCGTTCTATAGTGAACAAGAAAAGTTTGCAAAGTAGCCCAACCTGATAGGCTGAGTAAAAGGAAATAACTGAATGTAGTAGTCCAAAAGGCCGAATAAGTAACTCAATATACTACTCCTGCGCGCCAGTTAGACCTAGCCCCAGAACGAAAATGAACACACACAAAAATATTTTATATAATCCCAAAGTGATACTAAACAACTTACACCAATAATTTTTTATTATCGGCAATTGCTTTAAAAACCCAAAATATGTCAGCCTAAGAGGGTTTTGTTAAACATATTCGTTTTCAAGAATAAAGGTATAGCAACAGTTTTTGGTAGTGTGTATACTGAACCATATATTGTGAACAGAGTTACAAAATGATTTTAAGCATTTTTTCTTCGTTCTTTCTCAGTGTTACAACTTAGCTACAGTTAATATGTTTAATTATAGAGTGTACATGCAAATCGGGTTTCAATACGTTGCGATCAAAACACAACTTGGTTAACAAATAAAGTTTCTCATCTCACAGGCAAAGTACAATGCCCTGTTACAAGGAACAAACAATATAGAAAGCAGGTATAAAGTATTTCTACTTTAAGGGGTTTATTTACTATTGGCCATGGCAATAAGCAATTGTCTTGAAATTTACAGCCAAACCTCTCTAGCTTCAGGGCCGGCCTCAACTGCATGGCCGTCTTAGCGAGGTGTTTGTCTTATAGTGGCCCGAGCTCAAGCTAGGTGGTAATGACACCGTGGTTAGTTCCAGTTCCGTACATAACTGTCAACCTAACTAAAGGGTAAATAAATACTTGTTTGTTGTTGGCAATTTAACAAAATAAGAGAAAATTTAAACTGGCTTTCAAAATTTGCTTTCATGCAAAACATATGGTGTTCGCTTTGCTGAATAGAAATCGGTGAATATTCTAGCCACGCTCGAAAATACATTTATGGTAAAGTTAAGCAAGTTTTCCAAAGTAAAAGTGCTCAGTGTGGTGTCTAATATTACCATTTAAAAGGGCTTAGTTAAAATGAAAAGGACTTTTTAACTGTCCGTAAGGTATTTCAAAATGTTCGTTGACCGTTTTAGAGAGATGTTGGTCCCTTGAGAGACTCGAAATGCAATGAAAGAATGAAAAAAAAAAGATTTTGCGTCCGGCTTAAAATGGTGTCCGGTCTTACCCGGGTGTCCGTCGTGATAGCTTTGATTGCATGTACTTACTATAAATTGACCTTGAGAAAATATTTCTTTTGCTAACAATAACCTTTTACCCAAACTGAAGACAAATGAATATTTTAATTGCATTTTTGCGAAATGAATATGCTGTTTCAGATATTGCGCGATAACCACCCTCTAAACCACATCATTGTTGTGAATGCAAGGTAAAAATAAATTCTAAATAACTTAACAAACATTTCCAGCTATCTTTAGTAACAGCGACTTTGGCTGGCCTTTTTGTAGGAGCAGAGGGCAGTTTGATTTCCAGAAATAGCTGATAAGTGGAGAAAACGCCTGTTGTAGCCACTTGCCCACTGCGATTTTCAACCACTATATTACATGTTGTTAAACGCCAATGATGGCCATTTTAACTTATATTTTCTCAGCAAGATTTTTTTTACTTGTCACGCAAAAGTTACTCAGTTTTTTTTCCTCCCCTAGCTTACATCGCCATCTCATCGAACACCTTAACGCAGAGATTGTATTGAACACCATAACAGATGTCTCCATAGCACTAGAGTGGCTCAAGTCAACCTTCCTTTATATTCGGATTCTTAAGAACCCAACGTATTACGGTATGGAAACCTGTCACCGCGGTGCCGGTTTATCAACGCTACATTTTATGCATAGTTTTCTTTCCACTTAGCCTAACGTATAGCTTTATTGCGCTTGTCGTCTACTTGTGTATTACATTGCATTAACTGGATTTAATATTGCATTGTATTGCGCTATTCTTATTCACTTCAAATCATTGGATTGCTTTGGTCTTCCCAGCTCAGGAACCTATTGTATTGTTTCCTTCTGCGTTTGTTTTGCACTGTATCTCTACAATCTTTACATATTGCATTCCCATGTGTGCAACATTTCTTGAGAATCCTATAGTTACAGTACACAGTACAAGTGCAGAGTACTGCGATATAGATGTAACGACATAAACTATAATAAGTTTGTACTTTCAAATCTTTATTGAATGACTTACGCCTCAGAGACAAATCTGATAGCTTAACGCGACGAAAGAAATTGTTGTAAACATGTATGCAGTTTCATTATTGTCACAGAGTCTCGCAAATTTCTCACGTGAATGTTTGTAACCTTACTAAGCTGTCAGAGGGTCTTTTCTGGTGTAAATACGTCTTGTGCGGGCTTGCTTATTAACAAAGAACTGCTGAACGGCCAAGTTCATCAGCAAGATAATTTAGTCTAAAGGTACTACATATGGCCAAGTTCACTAGGCAATTTAGGCTAAAGATTGAAGATATCATTGAGCAGCAATGTCTGATTGGCCTAGATATAGTTTTGTTCAGATCAAGTTTGACTCTCGACCTAACAAGATGTAAGGAGAGCTAGAACGTCCACCGTAAAATAAAGGTTCCGTTCCTGGTAATCCTCTGCCTTGCGAGTGATTCCTTAAAAACGGGAATAGTGTTGGGTAAGATACCCAATAATAATCTCGTTACATAGGCAAATACATTCCCTCCCTTTTGGTATGGCTTGGAAAACTAGGTAAAGAAACAACAATACTTATAGCAACCGAGGTCAATAAGAACATGTATTTGTTTCCCTGAAAGGTATACCAAAGGGGTTGGACAAAGAAGCATTGGAGCAGCGACTTCAAGGTACATTATGTTTTTCTGCCTCACTTTGCGCGTAGTTATCCATGTAACACTCTGATTCCTAATACTAGTTTCATTTACTTTTAGAAATGTGTATTAGGGATTTGAACACACTCGAAGACTCAGGCCTTATAAAAATAGAAGAATGTTATTTGCTCAAGCCGAATGGTTGGTATACATTATAGCAAATTAAAATGGTACATTACTCTAGGTTAGATAATGCATTTTCTAAAAAAATTAAAATTTTTAATTGTGATTTTTTAAATTTACAGTTGCTTAGAATTAACTATACCTAAGACAGATTCTGTTTCTTTCTTTTGACGGCAAATTTTATATCGAAACTCTTTTTAAGAACCCGGCCGTTTGATGGCACGATACTGCATTGCCTACGATTCTATGAAGATGTTCCTCGAGGTTCAAGAATCAAGAGCTCTCATCGACCTGGTTAGTATAGTTTTTTTCCTGAACAAAAACATCTATTCAAAATCTTCGCCTTTTGATACTCATATTTTTCTCATTCAAGTAGTAAATATTTAGCCTTGCTACAGAAGAGTATTTAGGTGGAGTTTCATGAACACCTAAAATAACCGGAATTATATGCATTCATGTTTCATGTAATATTTAAAAAACGAGGGAGTGTGTTTCATTGGGTTTCAGATTTGAGAAAACAGAAGAAAGCACTCGAGGCCTTCAATGAAAAGCCCGAGTTTTTGAAATAACTTCTCAACAAATACAGTTAGGAATAACCTTTTCCTATTCAAATATGATACCTAATCTGCTAAATTATGTTGTCTATGTCAGTCACGGCTATCTCATATGTATTAGTTAGGTTTTCACCTTTTACAACAACTGATTTAACGAGTTTTGGTTAGTGTTACAGTAATTTGGTGCTTTGTTATCAGTGTTGTTATTGGCACGAGCGCTTCAAATGCTTTTTGTTCATTTCGCCACGGTGTACAGATTCAAACCAGCAAAACATACGAAGAGGTTCTTGTAGAAAAGGCCTTACCAAAGTCGACCCATTACAAAAAAAGTACGTGGGCTGCTTCAATATTTTTGGAAGAAAGTTAACACATCAGTAGAACCTGGTGGCTTAATCAAAGACTGCAATCTTCATAGGGTCCAGTACTTAAATGTGCCTTTCGTTAGATATGGATGTCAAAGCCTTTATTACTGGATGACTAAATTTCTTCAAGAAATAGCAAGTCTTGTGGGAGATATCCCCCCAAAACGCTGTTGCTTTTTTGGTTTATAAACATGAAGGTTGGTTTCTTTAAGGCTTTTACGTGTCATGTTAAAACTATAAAATATGCTTTGCGGTTTACACGTAAGGCTTTTACGTGTCATGTTAAAACTATAAAATATGCTCTGCGGTTTACAATTAAAAAAGTTAGTGCAGCCGAAACGTTATTTTAACATTTTAACTCTTTAAGTGTAAGCCGCAAAGCATATTTTATAGTTTAACATGCAGGTTGATAAACATTTTACACATGTGTTTCAAATTTGTTAAAACACATGTGTTTTTAGAACTCTTATGTGGCTAATTAAGTCACGAAATATTTCATGATTATATTTGAAAAGTAGCGAGCAAATATACCTAAATATGTTTTTTACATTATCTGGTACACCCAGTTTCATAATCATTTTTCAGTTTTATTGATATTCTTCGGCTAATCATTTGCCATCTTCAGTACGGTATAAGTTCTTAACAACTAGTGTCGCCTTTGTTTTTTGTGCAGGTAGATTTGATTTCCAAATGCAAAGAATTTTCAGACGTTAAACTGCGCATTAACGAGAAGAGGATTCTTAACACCCTTAACAAGGACAAGAGTAAGGAAACTATAAGGTAACTGATCGGCTGTACTAAAGTCATCCTTGGATCGTCTTCACCGCCTTGATAATTTTATTCTTTATATTCCATTTACCTGTGAGGTTTCCAATGTGGCTAACTGTTTCTGTATTTTCTTTTGTTTTCCTAAGTGTTTGGAGACTCTGAACAAAAAAAATAAAAACAAAAAACATCCTTAAAGCTTGAGTGTGATGGTGAGTTCGCATAATGGGGCTCATAGCAATTATCTTGCTTTCATCATATATTTTTTTTTTAAAACTAAGCCCTTGAGTACAGTATATCTTTCTGCAATCTGTTTTTTTTAATTCATTTCTACTCTTTGTTATGAGCACAACATTAACACCATCGGTATCGTCAACTGAATTAATGTTTAACGTTTACTGATGTTCTGAGCACACTGTACCCTCCAATCAGCTATGAAAGAGAACACTTCAACCCTTCTTTTATTATAACCTAATAGCGAACAACAATTTTTTATCTTTAGATTTCCTATAAAAGGGAAAATCAGGACAACTGAACAGAAAGTCAACTGGTATGTTATTTGATTGAATATTATACCAAGCAGAATACGAGAGTTTCTCGCAATCTTTTTGCATTCATAATAGACAACGATGTTGTTAGCTTCTTCTACACTGATGCGTTCTTTAGTATCGCAATCATCCGCAAAGACACACCAGTACTAGTGTGGGCTGTGCCTGTCGACTGAATAAACTTTAGAGATACTAGTATATCAACACAAGCGTTCTTTTAAGAAAAATTAGGCAAATAAGTCAGCTCAAGTGTCATTCAGTGTGCAAAAGAGTAAAACGGTGAAAGGATAACATGAGAGACTTCCTGATGATGCTGCCCTAACATATATAGTTTGCTTTTGCAGCTTGATTCAAGCAACCTTGGGATGCCTTACGATACCAGAGTTTTCTTTGAACCAGGATGTTGTGGTAAGTTACTGGAATGAAAATTCACCTTTTACAGCTGCAAGATTTCTTTTTATCAAATGATGCAGTACTAAGTTACGATTTCGACGAAACAATTTCTTTGGCTCTCTTTTGTTTACAGAAGATATTTCGTGCAGGACAAAGAGTAACTCGATGTAAGTATACAGTGCTGTTTAGAGACAAACACCTGTTCTGTATTGGTCTGGGGTTTTTTTTACCCTTTCTTACACTATTGTAACGAAATTTTGTTTGCAGGCTTCACTGAGTTACTTTTACTGAAAGCTGAAGGGTATTTTACTTTGCTCAACGCTATCCTCATTGCAAAGTGTCTCAGAGCAAGGTTAAGTTACATACTTTTTCTTTTGATACACTAGCAGAATGCGTGTAAAAGAGGATTCAAAATATAATCAAACAAAAAAAATCAATCAATGATTAAAGTAATTTTTGAATTGACCGATTTCCTTTTACACACCAGGCTTATACTGTTTCACAGATAAAGTCGGTAAACAGCATTCCATTTGACTTCAATGATGAATGCCGCGTTAGTCAGTTAGCTATGGAAAAAACGCTCAAAATCTCAGACCTACCCTCACTCGGAGGGCTAGTGTATTAAGGACTTGAACACACTCAAAGATTCAGGCCTTATAAGAACAGAAGAACGTTATTTGCTCAAGCCACATGAATTCCCCTACCCCCCTCCCCGCTGCCGAACTGCTTATAATCTATAAAAATGTTACTATAAGCCTTGTTGCAAATAAGTCATTTGCTGACTTTGTTCCATGATTGTTTTGGCCAGGTTATGGGAAAACTCAGTTTTTGTATCAAGGCAGCTAGAGAAAGTTGGTGAGTAAATGCTAGATTACAAACTATAAGAAGCGGTTTAACCTCAGTAATCAATAAAATACCTAGCAAGACCTTACTAACACCTTCAAATTCTTTTTTGTGAAACTTTATATGTCATGCACCTACAAGCCAAAGTACATTAAGCGGACAATAAAACTTCAAGTGTTAAATATCTTAAGATTTTCTTTTTTTCCTAAAAAAATATTTGATCCAAACTACCACCAAGCTATCTACAATCTATATACATTCTCATTGGTTACATAAGAGTTTACATGATAAACATGAAACTAGATTTTTATGGTGATATTTATCATTTTGACAATTAAAACCCACTTATTTGTTTTAACAGGAAATACTCTTTCAATGTTGTTAGTCAAAGCCGGTTTAACTACACTGAAGAAAATCGAAGAAACAAATCCACGTGAAATCGAAATGGTATTATGAATTCAACTGCATTATTCATGTGTTGATAATACTGTTTTTTAGTAAAACTATAGCTTTTTCACTTTTAAAAACACTTACAACTATTGAAAGTTAGAGGGTGATTTCGAGTTCAGATCGATCCGCATACAAATCAATTTATCTGATTACATGAAACCGGCACAGAACCTCAACTCAGACCGGGACGACTTATTTCGATAGATGGACCAAAGTGAATTAAAATCTCAGACCGGGTCAACTTTGGATCGAGACGACATAAAATAGCAAGAATTTTCAGACCGGCCTGTGTTTTTGTGCCCATAGACATTAGAGCACAGTGCGTTAGCGGTCTAGTTTGCGCAAAAACTTGCAATGTTCTTGAAATGGCGGGAGGATAGCAGGAAAAACGATGGATTATTCTTTTTAGAAACAGCAAAAGTTTTAATATCAAAATACTGCAACTGGAATTTCCCTTTCCTTCGAATGTCCTGTTTTCGTTTGATTAAGAAACTGAAATTCTCATCTGCTTCGGACTCTGTCATTTTTACTCTTTATTACGGTAAATAATTAATACAGCTTTTAAAAGTACTATACATGCTGCATGTTGCAGAAATTAACATTAAGAATAAAAACGCATCTTCTGCAGTTGATAAATGTCCATGATGATTTAGCTCGCATAACACAGAGACCAGCGGCGACTTTTTCAAACATTCGATTTCTATTTAAGTTCCACGAGACCCCTTTTCTGTTATTTGTCTACATATACAAAGGATGTTTAGCTTCCTTCGGTATATAAAGGGTGTTTTACTTCCTTCGTATAAATTACCGTTCACATGTAGTCACTAGCGACTTTTCCTAACGTTCTGCCTTTGTCGACCGAGTCTGAGTTCATCCGGGCCATATGTAATCACCCTCAAGCTCAATCGTTTTAAGTGTTAAAATTATTCCAGTAAAGTTGTTGCATGGACTAAACAATTCCTAATAATTTGATGCTTTTTAATCAGTCCTTTTGATTATTCTTTTTGCAGATCGTGAACAGGCATCCACCGTTTGGAAACCAGGTATGCAAAGAATATATAACAAGGTAGGGGGATAGAGGGGGAGGCAGTAAAATAAATCATTATGTATTGCTACACGACTTTATAAAATCGCCTGTTTATAGTAAAAAAAATAACAACAATTAATGTTTCTCTTACACTCATTTTTTTAGATAAAGACGTCTTATTTTTGAGCCGAGACTGAATGTTCTTAAACATTTGGGGGATTTTAGCCTCAAATATTCTTAAAATGTTCTTAATCCATATAATCAAACGTGTTTGGTGTACAAGCTTTTTTGTAGAGCAAAAAGCGAGGCTCGAGAAAATGTACTGCTTCATACAAAAGAGCATATACTAATTTCTTTTTTCTCATGCGGAAACGCTCAAAAAGCATAAATCTATACAGAAATGAAACGAACGAATCCATGATTTTTTGCCGTGATGTATAACAAATAAGAGTTCTCGGCCATTCCTCAGCCTCCGGTATGTTCTTGTAAAAAAGGTTCTTGTAATTTCCATTTGACGTTAGTGCACTCGAGGAAAGACTGAACTTTGCATCTGGCATTATAAAGGAAGCCAGTATCGCATTGAAACGGCGCTGTGTCGGCGGCGCAGTCGCCTGGCGGTTAATAGCGTATCCGACTCGTAATCCTAGGGTCACGGTCTATGGCGTTCAAATCTACTAGTTCCAGTCGACCGAGCTGTATAAATGGGTGTCAGCTTAGAACTGCTGGGGGCTGATTAACCTACTATAGAATAGTGTGCTGCCCGGGGGGAGTCAAGACTAATCCGCATAACACTGGTTACAAAAAACAGAGATAAGCTCCGGCGTAATGGGCTACCTAAGTTTGGAGAAAGAGTCTAGCTATAGCTTTTAGATTGTGGTGCTGTATCTTACTTTGGGCTCATTTGCCTTTTTTTAAGATTCGCGAAGCAGTTGCTGTACTTCCAAAATATGAAGTTTCCATCGAGCAGGTATGGAGATGTGTTTCTGTTAAACTTGATAATAACATATATTTTTCCTTTTACTGCGAGCACCAACTGTTGTTCACCGCCATGTTCTAACACCACAATATAGGTCTTAATCTTAGATGGCGGCGATTTTAATATTCTTTCCTCTCAAATCAAATTAGCCTGGCTAGCCTCGTTCTTGACTTGAGCTCTCAAAATAACTTGTCACCCAAAATGAGACAAGCCAGGCTAGTTTGATTGATTATTTGAACTCCTACTTATTTTAGTTTGTTTTGTTAAGCCCTTTTGCGTTTGTTCAGCTCCGTGACTCTTCAGGATATAATCCTTCCGCAATTAATTTTTGATGATAAATACAAAGTATATTTCACTAAGCTTGTAAATATAGTTGTTAGATTAAGAGCAAAGCTCTTTGCTTCAATCGAGTTTGATCGAGTGTCAATATTTTGTCAATAAAGTCTTGTTCAACACGTTTGCAGTGATAGATCTAGGATCTGGAAAGTGAGGGTCCATTGGATCCCTTGTTGTTGAAAATGGGGTTCCATTTCCTGAATTTGGGGGTCATCTTTAAAATTCATGAATATCCTGGTTTTTGGTTTATTTTTCATATTTCTATTTAATCAGAACATGACACAAAATTTGTGCGTTCAAAGCATTATTTGTCAAAATAGTAATGACTAAATAATGCCAACTTGATTCGTAGCACACGACGCCATATTTTGAAATTGATTACGAAACAACATGACAAAATTTAGAAATTTCAGGAACTCGATTTTTTATGTAAACTGCGGCGTTTGCTAAGAGTTTTCACCATAAAGTACAATAAGTTCATTGCTGTCGGGGGACGGAGTTGTTCTTTTGTGTAGCTTGTTAAAGAAAAACTCGTAGCGAAATAGTAAGTACATGTTCTCTTTAGAAAGTTTGTGCAAAAGCTTACCATTGGGCTAACTTTTTTACTTCGCCGCGAGTCAATATACAGGTCAATCAGGATCAATACGACGCAATTTTGCATGTACTCATTTGGCTAAGAGTTTAGCTCGCACTATGTTCATATGGGAGATACTGCCAGAACAAATATGGCGGCGAATTTCGAGGGAAATTTGTTCTTCGTGTTTTAAAGAATAAACGGCACGAAATTAACTTCTTTTTTCGCTAAAACTGCTCCAGTTGCGTCCATTTGGATGCGTTGGTGTTAAGTTTTTGCTTCCAAATTGAAAATATTGCGTCCCTGGACGCAATGACGCGCCCTAGAACTATCACTGCGTTTGTAAACCCTTGAGCCTGCTTGGTCTTTGTAAGAAATGAGAAAAGCAGAGCAAACCTAACGCTTAACTAGTAAAAAATATGTTTTGCTTGCCTAGTAGCTCAGCAGGAATAGTCCTCAACGTGCAGAGTTGCAAGTCACAGTGGCGATGACAAATTATCTCAAACGTCAAGACTCAGTTGCCTTGAGTCGAGTCAACCACAACTCAGTGTTCCTTGTTGGGGATTCAGACAATAAAATTGTCTTCAAACAACGCTTAGGGTAAGCATTAACAGCATATCTTAAAGCTTATTCCGAGATAGACATATTTGAGAAGCCGCGGCATGGAAAATTCCCTTATAGTTAGGGTGGGGGATGTAGCGCGTTTTAC
This sequence comes from Hydrozoanthus sils, assembly GCA_027575215.2. Lineage (NCBI taxonomy): Eukaryota > Metazoa > Cnidaria > Anthozoa > Zoantharia > Hydrozoanthidae > Hydrozoanthus > Hydrozoanthus sils. Next base: position 21,694 of record JAOBRD020453734.1, on the reverse strand, counting down.
GAGATTAAGATCCAAAATCTGTCACGTGACACTATGGCTCAAAAATCAAAAATATTTTCATTTATGCACATACCTTTGGCGCTTCATATCTCCCTCTGTATCCCACAAAACAAAAACAGTAAAAATCAAAAGTGATTGCTACGCTGTTTATCAAGTGTAACAGCTGCTTCAGTTGTTAGATAGGGTTTAGCGAAAGAAAACCGGCATTCAAGGCTTATATACGAACTTTATCAAGATCTTCAGATATAATTGCATATATGAATATACGGCGGTATATTGCGTGTGAGTTTTTTTCTCCTATCTCATTTGGGAAGTATTGAGACAGTTAGTCAGAAGAAAGTAATCTTGACTAATACGCTGCGTAGCAGTCTTTCTGCATTCGCGCGAAGGCGCTCTGTGTTGAGTCTTCTTGAAAATAGAAATTATGTTAAGTGTGATGATTAAGTTCCTTTTTACTTTTTTATTTCGGTCGGCATGAAACGCCAGGTAGTAGATGGGTTTTCCATAAATTTCTTGTAAGACATTGTGTAGGAGAAAATGTTTCTAATGTTATGAGTTTTCTGTATACACTCGAGCTCAAAGAAGTTGCACAAGATTTGTGTCTTTTGTTCAAAGCGAAGGATAAAGTTCAGCTCTGCCGTTGACGTCACAAACAACCGCTGACAGGCGATTTTGAGCCGTCGTACAAGAAACAAAAAACAGACTTAAATTGGTCATTTTTGTTGTGAATATAGTTTCTAAAATCGAAAAAACTCAATAATCCTCTTTTAAAAATGTTAAACGATTTGATACTTGCAAGAAAAAACATTTGTGTTTTACTTCAGTTTTACAGCCGCATAAAGAAACTGTCCAAGACAAGCACAAAAGTAAATATATTTCAGTAATAATTTCTCTAGGCCTCGGGAAACTTTTGTTTTCAAACGTTATTCTTTCTTCAAGAAAATACTGAGGAAGAAACTAAATGTCTGCGATTGGAGGCCATTTCGACTCACAAGATGACCTCGAGTTTGTTCCATCAGCAAGGGCTGTAAGGCTCACTAGAATCGAACATAGTATAATCAACACTAATGTTTGTTAAATGATGTTATGACTGGTTGACATGTAAAGCTGGTCAAACGTTTCATTTCTAGGGAATAGAATAAAAACATTCCATGTACCAATTGTGACTCGTTTTACATCCTTTTGGGGTGTAAGATCGCCAGTTGTGATGACCTTAAAATGTTTTCCAAGGTGCAGGGGGAAGAGATCCTCTTTTTCAGAGTAAAAAAAAGTGATCTCTAAAGGCTTTTTAATTCCCCTCTCTCGATAAAAATATTAATGCCAAAGTGTCTGAACATAAGCATAACCTAGGAGCTGCTTGTTCATCTTGAGCTAGTAGCTGAAAAAAAAGTTGTTTTGATAATTTTCATAACTTTTGTATTTTAATTTGGGAATTCTTCCTTATGTATATATTATACTTGTAGAGACGCAGTGTTCTGGAAAGATGGAACCTGGAGCAGACGTATAGAGGTGCAACGAGCTGGCAAAAACAGAGAACTTGCAATCAGCTTACTAAGTCAGGAGTATGGTAAGTAGCCGAAGACAACCTGATAACTTATTACCGCTTGTTCTAACTTTACAAATCAGTTTGTTAATAAAAATTTAACCTCCTTTACAGTGGGCGTTGATGTGTCTACATCTTTTACTCCTTATTACAGTGGCTCATATTTTCCAGTAGAGGTAGGCAAAGTAACTAAACTATACTAAACTGCAACTGAATAAGATGCCCCATTAATAGTTCTAACTCTTAGTACTAGTACTTGGTTTGTGACACTTGGTTTGTTTCTTCTCGTGGTAGAAAGCGTTCTTCCTGCAGAAGGAAATGCAACGAAGCCAAAATGGCCTAGCTACATTCGCGACATCAATATGCGCGAAAATTTGAAAAATTAATAAACGTTCATTGAAAATCAATAGGTAGCGTATTTTCTATCACGCTATGCACCACTACTACCTCACTAGTTATTTCACCATTGTAAGTATCCAAATGTATTGAGGCACTAGCAGTTTTATAAATAAAATTGTTGTTAAATTTTGTTTTGTAGATAAACGATTACAAAGACTGCAAGGAGAGCAACCAAGCAGTCAAAAAGTGCACTAACGGACATAAGGGTATGTAGGCCAATCTGGTTTGATGAACAAGTTTGGGCTCCTTTTTTTTACGGTTCGAACTGACAGCTCATGTTTTGTTATAGTAAGACAATTTGGAGGTGAGAAAAGCTACGGAAAGCAGAGAACTAAAGGGCCTTGCAGCCACCGTTGTGTGGACAAACAAATGTATCCTCGCATTTAGACTTCTAGTTTGTTGTGAAAGTTATTTCAATGACATTATAGTATAACCGCAATACGTGGAAAAGACGGGGAGGGGGCACCTTGGGTAGGAAAGGAGATTTTACCGTTGACCCCTTTCCCCCCTAGCTGGTCAAAGACCCCTTATACAATTGTCATGGAATAGTTTCCAAATCCAAGATGATTTAGGCAAATCTTAGAGTTTCTTGGAACTGCTAACCAGTGCGTAACGTTTCTGCCGTACCTAGCGAGGCTTTGTGTTTGCTGCAAAATTGTCAGCTCTTGACTTAAGGGCAAATGACAAAAAATACTATATTCAACATATCTGGTCTATGACAAGTAAAATTTTGCTACATCAGTGGATAGTCCTTGCTAAATGAGGAATAGCTGTGAAAAAATTGTTAAAATATTTTGTGGTTCTCGAGATATTTACATTTTATAATTTCAACTGATGACTTCAGATGTTTGCCTGGCAAATTTACAAACTTTTGAGATCTGCTGTCAATCCATAACCTTTGGAGGAATTTAAGCCAAACTCGGTTGGATGCTGTATCTCGGGGTATTCTTCAGAATAGTTACTAATTTTCGTCCAAAGGTTAAGGATTAGAAACAAATTTCAAACATTTGAAAATTTGTCTGTCCAACAACTGAAGTTATCAGTTGAAAACAATAATGTTAGTATCTCGAGAACCATAACAGATTTCGACATTTTTTTATTTCGCTGCTGTTCCCCACTTAGAAAGGTGTATCCACTGACGTAACAAAATATTTCATGTTATAGTCATTTCAGGTGTACGTTAGAGATGTCCGAGTTTTAAAAAGAGGTTTTATGAAAATAGAATTTTCATAGTGAGTTCCTTCGCGTGCTACTGGACGGAAAATTAATCTCCCTATTACTTCTATGTTCTTCTTGACAAACCCCCGGTACGGTACTCTTCTTTTGCAACTTTAGCCAGAGATTCCGATTTCCAGAATAGCCATGGATAGAAAAATATTTCTTAAAAGTTTTTTTTGCCTTGACCTAAGTTCAGTTGTGGCCATGGATGTTGTAAAGTTTTTGACTCTGCACCTTTGTCTACTGAAGAAACCGAAAAAAGGGTGAGCAAAGCGACTTTCTATTTATATACCTAAATTCATTTCTGAAAAGGCTCTACATGCAGTCTACTTCACTTCTTATGGTGTATGTTTTTCTCTCTTTTTACGCAACAACACACAAAAGGCGAACAACATATCAAACCAGGGAAGTTTCCGAAAACAAGGTAAAATTAAGTTTTGAAATATTTCGGGTGGTTGATGTATAGTTATTCGATTCTCTCTTTGTTTTCTTTTTTTGCTTTCGCTCAATTTTCGCGCGGCCAAAAGAAAAACTCTCGCAAAACCCAACGGAAACACTTGCTGTGCAGGCTAGATTTTTTGTAAAATAATCAATGTTCCCAACATATCTATATCGATCATCCTATCCCTAACCAGAAAGCTCTTGATGTCACCTTTGTAGCGATAATAAATGAAATTAATTTATTTTTACCGTAGTAAAGAAAGCGCACGGGTCCTGCGCAGTGTTGGTCTCCAGTCTTATGACCTTATCTCAGTTTCCATGTCTAGTACGTTCAATCCTTAATAATATTTCCATAATAACACCATATCCTGCAATTCCACCGAAGTTGTACAAAAGAGGGACTGAAGGGCGCTTTAAATCATCTACTAAGAACTATACAATACGAAACTGTATTAAAGAAAGTTTTAATCTCCCTCGTTTCGTATGTTTGTGCAATAACGTTCAAGATAATAACCCGTGAATCTTCTTCATTAGTCCCAAAAATTCGATCAATGGTTGGAGTTCAAGATACAGGCATATTCTATCTTTGCTCATATGTATAACTGAACACTTTAAACAATCTTTTTTTCCTCAATGATGCATCAGAAACTACATGGAGACTGATAATCATTGATCATTTCACAAGTGAACGTAATTGCTAACCATAATCATCAGTTACTAGTATACTTAGTTAATTATACTTGTGATTTTTAATTTTTTGCGAAATCTAACGAACTATTTGCATAGGTATCATAATTAGAAATTTAAATGAAGCTTACCTGTAAGGTGAAGTTCGATTGGAGTTCTATGAGTCATTGGTTAGGAACGAAGGTGTCACGCGAGATAGAGCGCCCGAAACTAGAGCATTCAGTTTTCAAAACAGCTTGTGAATTGCCACACCCCCAAAAAATAGGGTGGGTTGAATAATTACAGATAAACAAAATTACACAGGGTAGGCACGTGACTCCTTCGCTCCTGGCCAATAACTCATAGGATTCCAATCAAACTTCACCTTACAGGTAAGCATCGTTTAATTTTCTAATTCTATTTCGTCATTGGTCTAAGTCGTTCGAAGTCACGTGAGACTTTAAAGCAGTGGGGCAATGAGCTGCCAAATAATTCAAACAACTAGAAATGTTAGTTTATTGCTTTCCATTACAATGCAATAAAAGTTGCTCTCCAAAGTTTTGACTCTCTGAGTAAACTGGTTTATCATAAAATTTCCTAAATGTACTTTCCCTGGCCAATCCAGCAGCATTCATGATAGTCTGGAGTGAAATGTTTGTTGATGAGCTTGCAGCTGAAGTGGAAGCAGCACGAGTACTATGTGCCTCATAAGATGATAAATCTATTCCAGATTGTTTAAGAAATTCCTTTACCCATCTACTGACTGTATCTTTGCTAGCTGGGTTATGTGGTTTTAGGTAACTAAGCCATAACTGGTCAGCTTCATTCCGAACTTCTGATGTTTGTTTGATGTACTGTTTTAAGCATTCAACAACAGAACTGACTATCATTCATATAGGGTTTGAAAGTCAAGGGCTTCTGGTGTTTCCCAGGTTTAGTAGTTTTCAACAACGTAGAAATTTCAAAACAAATCTGTCCATCGATCTCCTTCATACCACTGACTCTGAGGGCATGAACTGTTTGGCATCGCTTTCTAGATAACAATGTAACTAAAGTACCATATTTCATTGTAACATTTTTGAAGCCGAGCTTCTCATTGGGCCATAGTATTTTTATGAAGTCAAGAACTGTGGATATGTTCCAAATGCTGTTATATCTCGGTAGAGCTGGTCGAACACACCCTTTATGAAACGTGTCACCAAGGGGTGATTTCCAAATGTGTTTCCATTTGGCAGCAATACTACAGTAGCTGGAGCAGACCTTGCTGTGTTCATGGAACTGTATGCCAATCCAAGCTTATATTGTGTGACCAAAAAATCAATTCCATTTGCTACAGTACCATAAAGAAGATTAACTTTCTTTGAAGCACAGAATAATTTCCATTTCTCAATGTAAGTTCGATACAGTTTCTGTTTCGGAGTCCTCCATGACTTGAGAATGAGTTCTGAAGCTTCTTTTGAAATCCCTTGGCCAGGCAAGAGTTCCCCGACTAGTGGCATGCAAGAAGTTCTAGCTTCTTGTGAAGTGGGTGTATTCGCTGAGGCTGTGCTGGTAGGAATAGTGTTCTTGTCTTCCTAGGAAGAATTATTAGTATAGGTAATCTCATGGGGCCGAGTAAAATTAAGGATTCATTTTTCGAGTGTTTTCGATTTTTTCCAATTTGGAAAAAATTGAAAACACAAGTGAGATTAATCCTAAATTTTACGAGGAACCAGGCGATTACATATTAATAACATCGAGGGCAAAATTCTTTAATCTCCGCGGAATCCCTCAAGAAAGTGTTGTATAACTTAACTCATTTCTCCAAAATGAAACGAAATCTTTGCAACCTCTGAAAACATTTGTAAATCTTCGGAAGATGTTTGAAATTGTTTTTAAGGCATTTTTATGATTTTTAAAAAAAAATTGGAAAATCTTCGTAAGTGTTGGGAAACATTCGGAAATCTTTGGAAACTTTCGAAAATCTTCCGAAAATGTTTTTAAGGCATTTTTGAGACTTTTTAAAATTTTCAGAAAATCTTCGGAAATTTTCGGAAGTGTACCAGCGACCAATCAGCGCTAAGTAATTTCCCCCTGACTTAAGAAAAAATGCCCCCGCTGTTATCCAATCAGCTCGAAGTAATTTTGCCCTCTATATTATAAGGAAGTTAATTTAGCATGGACATTAGATATGGCCACCATGTTTGGGTTGGCCGGTTGGGAACTATAACTATCCCTGTTGCTTGTTCATTTGTTATTTTTTGTATAACTCTTTGTATAACCCAAAATGGTGGAAATGCATAGAAAGTGTATTCCTTCCAGAAGATATGAAAAGCAATGACTGCTAAAGCTCCTGGGTTAGGTTTGTAAGCAATGTAGGGTTTTAGCTGATGGTTCAGTCTGGAAGCAAACAGATCGATATCTAGATGAATAATTGTAACCGCGCCGCTATTGCTGCTACGTTTCAAACACTGCAACATTTGCTTTGTATTTTACTTTCCTAGCACTGATTTTTAGTCAAGAGAAATCAGTTTTTTATACAAGTAATCAGTCCGTAGCTTCTGGGTCACTCAATCAATCAATCAATCGGGAAAACATTGAGGAAAAATATGCTAACTCGTCCGATCTGTCGCTGGGACAAACATGGATACTCATGCATCTACCTTTCCCCTCAAAGTCATCTGCATGGACGTGAATCCAAAGCCAGGACCATCTCACAAACTAGACGGCCATCATCTGTATTTACAGCCAAAAAGCACTACCTGATCACAAGGCTTGGCGACTGCAAAGTTTGATACCATTCGTTTTGAACATGCATAGTGCCATGAATATGCCGTATGCTAAATTTTAAAATTTCTTCAAGGCTACTAATGTCTCAATCACGACTCAGTTTTTCAATTCAACTTCTTATGCTGCAGCTTATAGAGTAGTTACGAAGAAAACCTGCCTGGAAATATCGTCGAAAGAGAGCAGGCCGCCGAGTTAGAGAAAAGGAGTTTTCAAGAAAGAAGGAATATATAACTGTTGTCAAACCAAGATCACTTCGCGCCAAAACCTAACTTAATTTGCATAATACTGTAAACAAGAATAACTTGGACTATGTTGCTGCTCGTTCATCTTCAATTTATGATGCTAATGTGAAATGTAACCCAACTGATCATTCGTTTGGTCTTCTCAACAGCCGTTCAGTTCGTAACAAAACCAACGTCTTAAAAGACTATGTAGTTGAAAACAATTTTGATATATTCGCTATAACTGAAACTTGGCATCGCCTGAATGAAGAAGAGCGACTTACAATTGGTGATCTAACTCCGAGAGACTACTCTTTCCTGCACACTGTTACAAAAGGCTGCCGAGGTGGTGGTGTCGGTTTTCTTTACAAAACATCTTTGAATGTTATGCAAGACTCAACCGAATTTTTTGGTCAGTGTAAGTCATTTCAAGCCACTGCCATGCAATTAAAAGTCCTTTCCCAATCTGTTCATATTCATATTAAACAGACCCCTTCATCAAGCACAAGCGCAGCTACGGATCTGTTTTTTGATGAATTTGGAACACTCCTTGAGACGTACTCTATGAAACCTGGTGCCTTACTTATTGCCGGTGATTTTAATTTTCATATTGACAACTACTCTGACATAGCTGCAAAAAATTCATAACTCTTGTCGAATCATTAACGTTCATCAACATGTGAATTAAACGACTCATCTTGCTGGACACATTTTAGACCTTGTTTTAACCCGCTGTGAAAATGCTATCGTACGGCCTACTGCAATCCATAACGCCGCTAACTCAGATCACTTTACCGTCGTATGTGATCTCAACTTTAAGATCCTTGTTTCGAAAGGAAACGTGTCACCTATCAGAAAATCAAAGCGATTGGACCGTCATGCGTCTCAGATCAAACAGTGATCCGTCCAAGCGGTATCTGATGTAAATACCAAATTCCAGGTCTTTAACAGCGCGGAGTAACACCTGGGTAAAGAACAGGTTGAAAAGCACTGGCGCGAGCACGCAGCCTTGTTTCACGCCATTCGTGATGCCGAATCTCTCAGAGGGTTCACCAACCGTCAACACTTCTCCTGTCATGTTGTCATGAAATAGTTGGATGAGCTTGGAGAATTTTGCCGGACAGCCGATTTTTCCGAGAATGACCCATAATGCCTCACGGTTGACAGTGTCAAAAGCTTTAGTGAGGTCTATAAAAACCGCATAGAGGCTTATGTTCTGCTCTATGCACTTCTCCTGGATCTGTCTGACTGCAAAGACCATATCAACAGTACTTCGATTACGATGGAAACCACACTGTGACTCCGGAAGGTTCTTTTCTGCAATCGAGGGGATAAGTCTATTCAACATGATCCGTGATAGAACTTTTCCAGCAATGGAGAGAAGGGATATGCCTCTATGGTTCCCACAGTCTGCTCTTAGTCCTTTGTTCTGGAATAGGGAGACGATTGAAGCATCGCGGAGGTCAACTGGCATTTCCTCCCCTTCCCAGATGCTGATGAGAACGCTGCGGAATACCTGAAGAGCCTTGTTGCTAAGTGCCTTGTATATTTCTGCTGGAATTCCGTCCCTACCCGGTGCTTTGCCACTGCTCATCTGTCTTATGGCCTTTTGGACTTCTTCCATGGAGGGAATGTTGTCGAGTTCTTCAATGACTGGTCTCTGAGGGATCTGGTCAAGTACTGACTGGTCAACTGAGGATGGACGGTTCAGGAGCTGGCTAAAATGCTCTTTCCTTCTTTCTCTGATAGCGGCCTTGTCCTTGATGAGAGTGACTCCGTCTGCTGAAAGCAGAGGTGTAGAGTGAGATTTGGGAGGGCCATACACTGCTTTGATGGAATTAAAGAATTGCTTTGAGTTGTTGGAGTCAGCGAAGGCTTGAGTCTCATCGGCTTTCTTCTCCCACCACTGGTCATGCATCCTACGTATTACCCTTTGGGCCAGAGAATGATACGACTTGAATCTCTCCTTCTTCGTTGACGAACCCGGGTCGTTTTGCCACTCCATGAATGCCTTGTTCTTCTTGGCAAGCAGTTCTTCAATGGCACTATCGTTCTCATCAAACCAGTCCTGGAAGTTACGTCTCTTTAAGCCAAGAACTGTCTTTGCTGTTTCTGTCACTGACTCTTTGATCTTAATACATTTCTGGGTTGGGTCACCAGACAGTGGAACAATGGTAGTCAGCTTTTCATCCAGCTTGTGTTGGAAAGAGTCGAGACATCGAGACTGCTTAAGTTTGGCTACGTTAAAGGTTCTTCTGGAAAGTTTCGGGCGCCTTAGGTGGAGGGGGGCTATGACGAAATTCGATGTGGAGCGGATAAGCCTATGGTCTGTCCAGCATTCTGCTCACCGCATAGCCCTGGTGATGAGGACATCACGAAATCTATCAGGTGCCACTGTTTAGATCTGGGATGCATCCAAGAATTCTTGTACTTATCTGCCATTCTGAACGTGTTTGTTATGACCAGGTTGTACTCTGTACACTTGCTCAGCAACAGGAGGCCTACGAACAGTAGGAATAGCGCTATATGAATATATTTATTATCTATTATTATCTGGTGTTACTTCCAGTTTCTATATAACTGCACTGTAAATGGTCTGTCAAGGCGCCACTCTGTTTCTTTTCGAGATAGCCTTGATTCCCTATCTGCTTCTGTGTTAGATTTCCCTGGTATATGGGCTACAGACCCCACATAGAATACACCACTCCCATATTTGTTGTAAATAACTTATTGTCTAGGTTGGAGTGACAAGTGCCCATTTGGTTTATGGTTGCCACAGCCGTGGTATTATCAACCATAAGCTTAATGTGTTTTGCTTACACTTTGTCAGAAAAGGACTGCAGAGTAAATATGACAGCAAGGATCTCCAAATAGTTGATATCATGGGTGGCTTCATCTGGGTTCCACCTCCTCCCTGTTGTCATGCCATCAAGACATGCCCCCATCCTGACAAGGAGGCATCAGTTGTGATGGTGATGTCAGGGTATTCATGGTTTACAGGATTGTATGACTCTGAAATTGAGTCAATCCACCTTTGAATGTCTGTTTTCGCTTCACTAGACAGAGTCATGGGTCTGTCAAAACTTCCTTTATTTTGTTTTAAGGCACGAGTTTTATTTATTTCAAGGGCTCTGTAGTGCAGGGGCCCATACATGACTCCAGGAAAGCTGGAGGTCATAAGCCCTAACAGTCGGGCCACATCCCTAATAATGGGTGTGGTGGCCTCCAAAATTTCCAGGCAGACAGTTTTTAATTCTAGGGCCCTTTTAGAAGTCAGTTTGACTGTCATATTGACCGAGTTCGAAATAAATCCCAGGAAAGTAATTTCCTGTGTAGGATTCAAGATAGACTTTTCAGGGTGTATTACAAATCCCATCCTATCCAATAAGGTAATGGTCTCTGCAATATTATTGACACAGAGTCATAGTCTTCAGACATAAGCCAGGTGTCATCTCTTTATACAACGAGATGTGCCCAAGTTTTCTGAGGTTTAAAAAGACTGGCTTTAACAATTTCGTGAATTGTCTAGGGCATGGTGCCAGTTCATTGGGGCAAAAAAAAACTTGAACAACTGGCCTCTCCAGCTGAATTTGAGATACTTTTGGAAATCAGAATGTATTGATACTTAATAGTAGCCATCTTTAAAATCAATTGATACCATAAAGCACCCAGGTTTCATTAGTTGAACAGCAGTTGACACTGTGCCCATCTTGAAATGATGGTAATGTTTTTGTTGAGTGACTTCAAATTCAATATCATTCTGTGTGAGCCATCTTTCCGAATAAAGATGGGGGAAATATATTTCCCTGCCTCATGGTCGCGGGCTTCGATTGCTTGCTTACGCAACAATTTAGAGACTTCTGTGTCAACAGGTTCTGTTTGAGTCTCTGAAAGCACTGCATGGACCATAACCTTATTTAGACTTGCAATTGTATCAAATTGAATTTTGCAACCCGATACAGTCTCGAGAATTTCAGGGTCTGAGGTTAAAGACTGTCATTGTGAAAAATGTGCTGCTAAATTGCCAGCCATAAAGGAAAATACTTTTTTCCCTAAAGAAATCCTGTAATATGGGCAAATATTATTCAAAATTGTCTCTTACTCTTAGGGGAGTCAGGATGGCCGAGTGGTTAGCGCTAGTGCCTCCCACCTCTGTGGATCTGGGACCAAATTCAGGATTGCATGTGGGCTAAGATTTGTCCGATCTTCTTCTGACTCCGAGGGTTTTTCTCTGGGTTCTCCGGTTTTCCTCCCTCCTAAAAATCGACTTTCACGCCGAGATCTGTGCCGTCGAGCGATTAAACAAAAGCCGCTGGCTTGGGCTTGGGAGAATGGGCAACCACGCCCAGCGTAACAACGATAAATAAAGTTAGTTTAGTTTACCTGGGGTGAATCAAGTTGTTTGATAATTCTTGTTCTTACTTCTGATTTTTGTGATCTTTTTTCTTCTGGGGGTAATTCCGGTTGAAGTTCCGACCGCAGTTGCTCTGTTGACTCATCTGAGAGTTTCTCTCTGAAAAAGAAATCATCCCAGTATTTGTGGAGTGCGAACCTTGGTGGCTGGAACCTCGCTGCCTTGAATATCCCCTATTTCCACCGCCCAAATTACTGGCGGTATTGCTAATCTTATTCGAAGCTCGAATATGGTTAAGCTGAGTTTGTAGCTCGTCCTCAAACAACATCTTAGTGATAGAGACATGTTACGCGCACAATGTGGCATACTCTTTGTTTAGACATGGTCTAAAGGCGTCTCGTCGGCGCTTTGATAACTCGAACGAGATATGGCCTAAAAGCCCCAGAGCGTCGGTATGCATTCTAATCAACTGTTCAAGGTCGGGAGACTTGTTTTCCCTACGGACTCGCAACAAAAGGTTGGTAACTTTTGTGCAAATGTATCCCACTTTATCGGTAGTGTGTTTCCCCAGAGTCGCGGAGCGATTCGCTCATGGCTTTCATCTGTAGTGAGCAGAGCCATTAGCCCTGCATTTTCACTCGACACCGTCAAACTCTTGCTTTCTGTCGCCATGTAGCTGTTTTACGAGGGATCCGAAGAATCTTCTTCTCTGAGAATGTCGTCTTCTGAAGAGTTTTTCGCCATAATTTAAATCGGTAGATGGGAGAATAAATTCCACAACTGAACACTCTTGAACCAACGCTCGAACTGAATGCTCTAGTTTGGCGCGCTCTATCTCACGTGAGTTCGAGCGACTTAGATCAATGACGAAGTAGAACTCACGTTACCGTTGTATATAAAAACTAATAACGTTTTTCATATTTTCTAGATAAGTTTCAATAGTTGAATTTGATGATTAATGTGTTCGATTGTATATGGTGCTTATTATGCTTTACACTAACCATATTTATATCTTTGGTTTTATTTAACTGCCTGAATTGGCTTTTATGTTTCTGATTACAACCTTTTTTCTTTTAATTATTTATTTTCAATATTCTTACGTTTGCATCTACATCTACTTTAACCAATTTCGTTTTGCAATGATGAAGGCCGATAGGCACGCTAATACATGCATGCAATTGGAATACTAAAAAATTTTTGTTTCTTGAAACACTATTTGTGTTTAGTGCGCAAAGGAGTGTACTTATGTTAAAGTGTACCAAACAAGTATAATGTTTGTATTAGCGTTATTATTAGTGTTACTATTAGTATGTTTTAAAATGTCTGGAAAGTCTGTAAATTTTCGCAGACGTGGATTTCTTCATGGCTACGGTTTCCAGTCCCTACTCTTGGGAGTTCTTGTGTTCCAATGTCTTCCAATGTCCTTTGTCAGGTGATCTTCAAAAAAATCTTCTAAAACAAGTTTCGGCTCGTTGAAGAGCCCTCATCAGATCACCTGAGCGATACCACAAAGACGTTGAAACGCAAGAACTCCCAAGAGTAGGGACTGGAAACCGTAGTTTTAAAATGTATATGTTAGTTTTAATAATGTTTATTGTTGTCGACATTAACCTTTTAGAGAAAGCCCAGAAATCAGTTGATTCCTTCCTGGCACAACTTCATGACAAAGTTAGCACAATTCCAAACGCACCAGCTGTGAAGCGCTTGAAGGTTAACCGATCTGGAATATTTTTTGATATATTTTTCTGAAATTAAAGTTAAAGTACCAGATCAAGATTGATCATTACCAGAAGGAGTTTGAACGCTGTTCAAAAACAGCAAGTTGAAAATTTTAAGTTGTTTAAATGATCAAGACAGAGGTGAGTTAGAATGATGCCATAGCATATTGCAAGATGATCCAGCTATATGTGAGTAACCCGCCCAAAACGGTACACTGTAAAATTCCAGTATACGTGTATAAGTTTATAAGTCCCGGGGTGTTTAGGAACCAACTTTACAAAAAGAAACTCCTTCCATGTATAAGCCACCCATGGGTTTTACTTGGAATAATTAAACTTAAACATAACGTTGAACGTAGGGGGTAGGTATTTTTTCAACGATACAGTATATGTCCGGTTGTTTATATTCACAGTGCATATCACAGAGGTTTTGGCGTCAGAGCATCTCTAACTTTTCCCTTGTTTTTCTCGAGCCAATAAATTGAAAAACTTTGCCGGTAGTTCAATTCTACCACCTTGCACCAACGCTCCTTCAGGTACTGGTAACTCTGTTACTTTGACTTGAATATCAGAAGGAGCTCCAATTTTGTGCCTAGAGGCTCCAAGAGCCCAAGGTATAATGTAATTGTGCTGGTGGTGATTCTGAAGTTATTCGAGATCAACTCGGCATTAATCGGCACACCAACGACCTACCGAGGACCAGCGCTAGCCGACTACAAGCTTCGTATTTCAAAATAGGCGCTGACATCATTTGTCAACACTCAACAGCATAGTCAATATTTATACTAGAGAAAATCATATCGAGCCGTGTGGGAGTCACGCCAATGATTGCAACTTGTCTTCTCTCACGCTGATCGCGTAATGCAACATACGGGATATTAGAAAATCGTCTCAGACTTTTCGTCCACGTTTAGAACTCGGAAGCGATACGCATTATAAACTCCAAAGTCAGATTCAATCAAATAAAAAGAAAGAGTAAAAAATACACAAAACAAAACAAGGACAAAACAGGATTGTCACAAAAGGAGAAAAAAAATGGTGCAGTTATTCCAGCGAGACTCGAACCTGGGTGCCTTCCTTTTATTATTGCGAAAGATTGAACGATATCGCACATGGTTCGGAATTACTTCGTTTTAACAAATGTTTTGTGTTAAATGAATTATTAGAAATTGGAAATGAGATATTGTTTCACAGTTAAAGCGAAAACATTCTATTAAAGACATGTATCCATCTACAATTCCACTACGCACATGCAGTCCTAGACTGCCTGTTTTCTAACGGAGCCTTCCTCAAAGTAAGCGATGGTTCTTGGTAAAATTGTAATTGCAATTTTTGTGGTACTGACATTATTAAAAATGAAAAATCAGTTATAAAGACAGTTTTAGCAAATAATCTGTAAAGATTAAAACCGCTTGAACAAAACTCCTCCCCGCGATTATACGCACCACATCCCCCCCCCAAAAAAAAATGGCAAAAAGGCTCTTTGGCCAATTATAAAAGTTCCCTGGCTTGTTATCGGAGTTTGACGATATGTAGATTAACCGGCGTATTCGCTTTAAGTCTCGGAACTTTTCGACTTTTTCCCCTTTTTAGACGGTCAATTCTACAACATGGGCCAACTCGCCACAACTCGTTAGCAGCGTTGGTGAAAATTTAAGCAAACAGTTTGCCTACAAATCAAAGCCAGGATCTTGGAAAACAGTGGCAAAAGAGGATACACCAAAACCGACTGTTAACTTCGGTTCGCCATCTTCCAACTGGGACGACTTACACTTACATGTTAACCAATTTGCAGCTCAACAGCAAGTATTTAACCAACAAAGCTTTTATGACTGTGGTATGTGCCTAACAATATCTTTATCACCGATAAGTATAATTTATCTGTCTTTGCATAGGGCCCAAGTCTATTTGAAAAGCTTTTATAAACACTTTCAAAAACCAAAGAAACAGCACCAAAATTTGAAGTAAATGAAGCCGAAGTACCTACAAGTAAACAAACCGACCGACAGAAAGACGACAGACAGACAGCGAACATACACACATACAACAGACAGATGGACAGACAGATATAACCTCGAAAATAAGCTCACGGGCTTCTTTTGTTTAAGTGTCCCTTGGATAGCCTTGTTTTCGAGATGGTATTTTTTTTTATCAACTTAAGCAATAGGCAAGGACTATGACGGACTTCAGGAACATCTTCACCATACATATCTGACCTACTATAACTGTTAGAAGGAACATTGTACATCCATATTAATTTTAATCGATTACAAGCGCAAATTGAACTTATAAAAACGTGCACTTAGATAAACCTCGAAAGAGAAACTACAGTAGAACTAGCAACAAGATATTTCCAAACCCCTGTTATTCTAAATCGCCCTCGCTCACAAACCAGGCATCAATGGGACACTTTTAGTATACCACACATCCACAAAAACTGTTTCAGAAAACTTCGTCCCGTGAAAGGCAATCTCGACATCATCTTGATCATTTCGTCATCATCATCAGGACCATGAAATACTACATAATTTCCTCTAAATAATGAGGCACAATTTACTCATCAAGACCTTCCATATTCAAAACTTGTTCATTCTTCGAAAAGAAGCCCATATACTTATATCGAACCGATGCCCACTGGGTTCTTTTCGAGATTATTTTCATTTGCAAACTCAAGAGGGGGCTTCTATTCGAATTTGCCCACTTGGCTTGTTTTTGAGGTTTTGAGGTACTCAAACAAACAGGAAAACTGTCTGGTAAAGTCACTTTTTCAAATTAGCTCTCGAATGAACTCAGCATTTCACGAGTAATGCCTTGAAGTACTGAACCTAAAAAGAAAGAAAATTAAATCATCTTTCCTTACTAAATGTTGAAAAATTTCTGATGATAAACCGGTTTAGTATATAGGTATCAGTGTTTTACTGTAACATACGTCCCTCATAGATTTCATACGAAACTACATCCGGGATACGAGTGACATATGGAATCTCCTCGCGGAAAAAAGATTTCACCGTTCGTAACGCTCACTCGTTAAATTTCGTTTTCCCCCTCAAAGATAAACTTCATAAAGTATATTCACACCACCGTGTAGCATCCTCTTATGTTTTTTTTAAAACTGGAATTACAGCAACCTTTTTGGCTCATTTTTGTTTAAACGAGTTGGTGATGTCTTGGTCTTTTTTTTAACCTTCTTAATGTTTATTAACTAATATCTATATATTTTTTTAAATTTACAGTTGAGATGGAAGAGTCAGACAACGAGTACCAAAACCGGAGCTGTTCTCATTCTGTTGGCGCCACAATACCTAGACAACGAGAACAAGATGACCTCTTCTTGGGTTATAATTTGAAGAAAAGCAGGAGTTTCTTACCTTCTAATTCGTCTTGTTCTACCCAAATCTGCAACCAGACAAGAGAACTAGTTCCCTTTTCCTCCAAAGAGGAACCAAAAAGATCAGACTTGGAGAAAAAAATGAACGGAGAACCTGTTCACAACAAAGCTTTTTTCCAAAAGAGCAAACATGCACTTCAAAGAACACAAGAACTTTTAGCGTAAGTGCAGCGGGTTATTATCCAAAAGTTATAAAAAAAACGCACTGGCTTAGTGTTAACGAATGAATTTAAAGTGTAAATATCATGTTTATGGAACTTATTTTGTTAGAAAGAGTTTTTAAAAAAAAGAAAAACGTCGCTTACTTCATCGAAGTAACTCTTTTGGTTGCTGAGATATCAAGGTTTTTCAAATATGGAAATTACAAAAGTTGTGACGTCATGTTGTTCTCAAAATTAAGAAAACAAACTTTCCAGGCTGCTTTTTTAAAAGATGAACGACGTGCAGGTGGTCTCGGCTCAGTAAATTCCACAGCCATTTTATCAGGCTATCTTGAATTCTCTGACAATGCTAGCTATAACATGCCGTTGTTAAGATTGAGCCCTGGACCAGCTCATACGATTATGTTTACGATTGCTCACTTTCCCCCATTTCCCAAACATACTAGCCAAACCAAACAAATTAGTTGCAACGTGAAAATACCAAAGGCATGTGTAAAAGAATCCGAGAGGATAATCACATAGCTACAAAGTAGTTCAAACAAAGCTTACTGCATACAGAAATTTATTCGTAGAATTACAAACTTTAAATTTTATTTGACCTCAATGACTAGGACTCGAGTGCTACAACACTTCCCTTTGGCTCATTACAGCATGTACGTGCATGTCATTGAGGTCAAATATATTTTAAAATTTGTAATTCTAGGAATAAACCTCTGTAAGCTTTGTTTGAACTATTTTGTAACTATGTGATCATCCTCTCAGTTCCTCTTACACTTGCCTTTGGTTCATTACAGCATGCCAACCCGCTGAAGATGATTACATCGATCGAAACGAATAACCGTACAAACAACACCATGAATAACCGATCGACAACGATCGACACGAATAACCGTACAAACAACACCATGTGAGGGTCTGGGGCGAGTACAAATATCCTACCGTATTGTACATTTTGGGCGATATTCATACTCCAGAAAACTGGTTTTACAAGTTTTTATTGCAGTTGTTGTCTTTGTCAACAAACATGGCGAGTTAAAATATGTCAGACTTTTCAGAGGATGAGCTACCAAATTTTACTATTAATCTACAATTAAATTTCGAGTCTAACAAAAACAGTGATAGTGAAGATGAAAATATGTCTCTAGACGAACTAGACGAGCGAACGGAACTGAACGACGAAGATATCGGAAGTTTCATTGAAGAAAATAGAAACAAAAATACGAAAAAGAAAACCAAAACTGACCTCAATGTCTGGAAACGCTGGTGTGTCTATTGGAGGATATTCCTCCTGTTGAGCTGGACGGACTGTTGTCGCACTTTTTTGTCAAAGTGCGAAAGTCGAACGGAGAAGACTTTGAACCGGCAACTTTGACCTCCTTTCACCACAGTTTCGACCATCATTTACGAGGTCTCTCGAAGGAGTACAGTCTCTTCTCAAAGACATCAATTTCAACAAGTCAAGGAAGCCCCCTCGAAACCAAGAGACGCCAGCTCCGCCTAGCCGGAAGAGAAACAACTCGGTGACCACTCTGCTGAAACGCTTATTCGCACCGTTTGGTTCAATAATTCCATGTATTTTGGATGGCGTGCAAGAAATGAACGCAGGAAACTCCGCATTGGAGACCTTGAGTTACGACGAGAAAATAAAGGAGATAAACGAGAGTATGTCATCTGGCTGACTGAACGCGGCTCCAAGACTCGAAGCGGTGCGAAAGAGTTTGGCCATAAGAGAAATTTTGAACCTCGCATGTACGCCACTGAAACAGCCAGATGCCCATTAAAGCACTACAAAGCGTACTTAGCAAGACGACCTGTAGATACGAAGAAACCAGACGACCCGTTTCATTTAGCAATTAATAAGAACCAAGGAGGAAATATTTGGTACAAGAAACAACCGCTTGGTGTTCACTCGCTGGGAAATTTCATGAAAATTATGGCAGAAAACACAAAGATGAAGGGAAAACGCACAAACAACTCAGCACGGAAGACAGTTATCAAGATCCTGAGAGAACGCAATTTCCATCCGCTTGACATCAGTCAACTTACTGGTCACAAAAACCTGAAGTCTATTGACAACTACTCAACTGTTTCAGAAGAAAGGTAAAAGGAAATGTCTCTGGCATTAAGCTCCAAATGTGGTGGCGGCGTGGAAGCAGTGTCGAAGCCGATGAATGAAATATCTAGTTCAGATAATGGAGGAGCTCCAAATGCAAGTTCCATTGGTCTCTCTCAGGCCCTTTGCTGGTGCGGTTTTCAACCAGTGCACTTTCAACTTTGGATCTGCCAGCTATCTATAATGTTGTGATGAGCGAATAACTTTTTATTCTTCATTTCTTGACAGAAATAGGCGTTTGTCTCCTGATTTGATTTAGAGATTCGTTGACATTTACTTTTCTCCTCTTTCATGTTAAAGTTGAGAGGAACTTGTTTCTTGTTTAAAAGAGATGCTTCATACTTATTTTTCCAGATCTTTAAAGAACGTTTTTAAGAGTAATAGCATCTGTGGAATCAAAGTCAGTTTCAGGTGTTTCCATGAATTAAAAATGACCTGTAAATCGCTTGCGCAAATAAAACAAAAGTGTTTATTTGTTGTCACGCTCTAGATCTAATCTGTCACGCGCGCGCGTCACGGTCTTTCATTTTTATTTTTTCTCAAACAAGTTCGGGCTCGTCAAAATACTATAAGACTCGTAAAAATATCCAGCCATACTAAAAAAAAACTGTCTAATAAGATATATTTATTACATCTATGGTTGTGTAACATGTCCAATGGCTCAAGTAGAGCGACGACGCCAAATAGCATTCCATGTTTCCGAGAGTCGGCAAGAGTGGGGGGACTGGGATAAGAATTGCCAGGCTTGTCTTCTCTCTCTCTGCCACTGTAGAGATGCCTCGGTAGCTCAGTGGTTAGAGCATCTGCCGTGTCATCGGGGTGTCGTGGGTTGGATTCCCGCTCGAGAAAGTTGGGTTTTTTTCTTTCTCGGTTTCTTGGTTC
Source organism: Hydrozoanthus sils (assembly GCA_027575215.2). NCBI lineage: Eukaryota > Metazoa > Cnidaria > Anthozoa > Zoantharia > Hydrozoanthidae > Hydrozoanthus > Hydrozoanthus sils. Next base: position 1,821 of record JAOBRD020453734.1, on the reverse strand, counting down.
ATTACAGCATGTCAGAGTTGACCTCTCTGAAGATTATCACATAGTTACAAAGTAGTTAACACAAAGCTTACAGAGGTTTATTCGTAGAATTACAAATTTTAAACTTTACTTGAACTAAATGATAAGGTCTCGAGCACTATAACACTTCTATTTAACTGAAACATATTGATAAAAGAATATACTAAAAGATTTTAAAATATATAGATATATAAAGATCAGAGGTTTTTTTTAAAACCCTATACTGTATCATTCTCTATATATTGTTTATATATGTCCAATAAGGACGACTACTTATCTGAAGCGATTTTTCCGACGCAGTAAAGAGAAAGTAAAGCCAAGGCTCGGTCAGTGGTTCGATTCTGTACGAAGTTTGATAGCCGTATGGAATTTGTGGCTGAGCTAGGTAAATTGTAACTTGGTAACAAAAATTAAAAAAAGGCAGAGTTTCTCAAAATTATAAGTATTTACAAAGTACTAGGTCGTACTTTGCTATCTACGTACACCATGTTTCAAATGGCCCATGCACTTTTCATTGTTTCAGGCCCAGTGATTGCAAGACTTCTACTACAAAGCCGTCGTTTTTCCGCGCTACTTCAATTGTCAGGTAAAACTTTCAATTGCCTTAATTTGCCTACTTTGAGAGTAAATATATTCTTCTTCTTTTTCTTAAATCAGTTATACCTAAATCTGTTTGATGTTTGTCATTTTTCATGAAAGTTTCGGCATCATTAGTGCCCTCTCACGCAGCCCAACTGCATGTTTCGCGATCGGCATCCGTAGTGGCCTACTCAGGTAGCTCAACGGCACATTTCGCGATCGGCATCAGTTAAGTGCCGGCTCTTCATGCAGTTAAACTGCACGCTTCGTGATTGGCATCAGTTAAAGGCCCCCGCCATGCAGTTCATCTGCACGTTGCGCGATCGGCATCAGTAGTGCCCTCTTCATGCAGTGCAACTGTACGTATACTGTATTCGGCATCACCAAGTGCACTATTCATGCAGTTAAACTGCACGCTTCACGATTGGCAACAATAGTTCCCTGTTCACGCAGTTCAACTGCACGTTTTGCGATCGGTATGAGTTAAGTGCCCTCTTCATGCAGCTCAACTGCACGTTTCGCGATCGGCATCAGTTAAGTGCCCTCTTGATGCAGCTCGACTGCACGTTATGAGATCCGCATCAATAGTGCCCTCTTCAGGCAGTTCAACTGCACGTTTCGCAATCGGCATCAGATAAGTTCCCTCTTGATGCAGTTCAACTGAACTGCATGTACGTTTAGTGATCGGCATCAGTTAAATGCCCTCTTTACGCAGTTTATCTTCACGTTTTGGTATCAGTAGTGCCCTCTTCATGCAGTTCATCTGCACGTTTCCCCATCAGTAGAGCCCTGCCAAAACACGATAGCTAGCAAATCGATAGTATATTATATAGGCTTATAGCTGGAGGTCCTGCGCAGGCCTAAGTCCACCGTTGACGGCTGAGTGCCATTTCAGAAAAAATATCATAAACCATCGAGTTGGCTTTTCGTGATCTAACATTTTACTTGGCTGGTTCTTTTTTAATGGGAACGCCAACTGAGTTCGATCGAAGCGCCGCGGGCTGACATCGATATCAAACTTTGTCCTATTGTTAGGTTGGCAAAACTTGAAACAATGGGTGATTCAAACTTGGCGCCTTGGGAACTCGCAGCAGATTCAGCAGATTCCGGCTAAAGTCGGAAGACTTTCGGCTGTTACAATTTTCATTTTACCCTACCCCACGCTGTTATAATTTGTCTTGTTTGATTACAAGGCAATAGAAACCGTGGGGGTTGGGTAGGCGA
>JAOBRD020453526.1:0-18157 GCA_027575215.2 Hydrozoanthus sils | reverse complement strand
GAGGCTTACCTGAAGTTTGAAGCTCTAGACGGGAGACTTATTAGAGGAGGGGGGGGGGGAAGGGGAGGAGAGGGGCTTGTTAGAAACGAGGTTCACTTGAGCGTTTGCGGTATGTATTTATGTATGTAGGTTTGTATATATTGTGTTTGTGCATACTTGGAATCTATTTGCATGTTTGGGAGACCAAGCAGACCCATATCCTGATTTTGGGTGCATGTGAAGCCGTCCGGATCGTGGCCTGAAGTCATTATTGTAGTCTGATGATGATGAAAGCTTGTCGTCTTTGACTTTTCCACTTTCGATTCCAAGAGCTTCGTGGCATCTTGGGATAGTTGGTTTTTCAAAGCCTGTAGCGGAAATACAAAAAATAATGGTTTAATGTAATGAACGTCCTTGACTGGCTCAACGCTTGTCCTAGTAGCTGGCTTCTAGTTGGCAGGGGGAGGGAGTTTCTTGTGACTTGAAAACGAAATTTGGGGTTTAATAGGTGAAGGGGTTTATATTTATTACATCCTTAAATAATATGCAACACATGATTACTCTCTTGGATAACTATAAAAGATTTCACAATTTTCAAAACACTTCTTAACTATTTCAACAAGACAAAACCGAAAAAAAAATTAAGTGTCCTTTTATCATGATTGCTTACTACTCAATTAAATATTTCATTAAAGTTAAATATAAAAAGACAAAAGAAACCTATTTTGGAGAAACATCGATTGCATATATCCCCTCTACTTTTATTTTAGTCTGTCCTTGAATGTGTTTTTCTCTGCTTAATTTCTCTTGTAAAAAGTTTTAGGCTTACGTCAGAGCAGCTTCTTATTTAACGTCTAACGGAATCGTCATGCGTTTTCTTTCAAACTAAGGTTATTCTATCACTCAACTGGAAAGTTATCAAGTAGCGATAGCCGTATATGTGTCATATTCATAGTAGCCAACTTTTGTTTCTGGTTTCAAAAGGTAGTTGATCATCAGTCTCCAACACTGACAGAAAAAGAAGAAGCTTACCTGATCTGCAACCGAAGAACTCAACTCTCATACAAGGATAGCTACTGTAAGAATATGGATGGACTCGAATGAATTTGGTGATGATAGGGTTTTTCAACTTATGAGGAACTATCAGGAATCTGTCCGTATTTCCTTGGAAGTCCTGTACGGAAACATTATTGAAATGAATAATTAGACCTTAAACCTATAATGTGTAAACCTGTTCAAAAAGTTCTTTTGTATCCTTTCTTTATAATCGCTCTCCCCAACCCCGTTCGGAGCACACAAAATCTTCCACTTACCACAGAGAGCCCACGCGCTTTAGATTTGACTGAATTTAAACTAATTTTTCCTGTTACTTGCTTTAGATCTTTGTCTGCCTTTCAATTCAAATTCAACGGTTTAATCTTGTACCAGGCACATAACGCCAACTGAGGGAGCTAGCATCTACAAACGGCTCGTGTTTCAATTAATTTATGCCAAGCGAAAAGTTAAGATTAATTTTTTGATTAAATTTTAACTTAACTCGGATGTAATTAAATTATCTCACATCAATAAGCCAAGCGTAATTGAAACACGAGCAGTTTGTAGATACATCTTCCTGCAGTACAAGATAAAACAGTTGAGTTTGAATTTAAAGTCAGGCAAAGATTTAAAGCCCGTTTCAGGCAAAGACTTAAAGCCCGTTGCATGCCTTTATGAATAGATTTCGTCGAGAATTGTGCGATAAAAAGAATTAGGTATATCGGGAGTTTGTTTATCTCTTTGTCTGGGCACTCAATTAATCACTCAAATATCGGAATGGGTAGACAACAAGGCTTAGTAGGCAAGTAAGAAAGTATTCAAATCTCCTATAAAAATGTTAATTTCTCTTTGTCATATAAAGCGCGTGGGCCCCTTGAAAACTTTTGTAGCTATAAATTGTGTGGCTAAGGGTTCTAATGGATAAAGCAAATACCGAGTACAACTTCTTGTACTCGCTTCTCCTTTCTAGCGTCACAAGTCATGCATACAGTTTCAAGATTAGATGTAGACTCGATCCATGTACATCTGCCAAAGTTATTGTTTCGGCCATGTTGTAGCCGCTAGTTTAAAATTTAACGAATTAATTGATTGTGTCGTTCTATAGTTATAAGTCGAGCGATCAGGGTAACATCTGTTTACTTTTAATGCCTCTCTGAACAAGGAACCCCCCCCTCCCCCTTCTGTATTTTACACACACGTACATACACTTCCGAAAATGTAGGTTTTTGAATAGGGAGATTTAGCACCGCGTATACGCGAGACGCGAACGTGAAATGTGATACGTCAGCAAGTTTTCCCACGTCTGCCGTCTCGAGTTTGCCGTACGTACGCCAAGGTAAGGACTTTCGCGTTTAATATTTACGGGAGATTTTTCTATCTTTTTCAAGCATAAAAATAGATTTTAAGTCGTAAAAAAGGTAAAGGGATGTTATGCTTAATGTTTAGTTTGCAAGACTGAAAAAACAACAAAAGAAATTGTTCAGTTTAAATTTTTATCAACGGGAATCAAACAATTGTTAATTGTGACATACAAACGGTAAAAATGATTTTTTATTTGCTAATATGTACTATCAGAATAAGATTTTAATTGCTTTTAATTTACTTGACACTAGTAAAAGAATGCTTGAGTCGCTGGCGTGTTTTCGCTTTGAAGCTCACGTCAAAGTGAAGCTAAAACCAAGAAAACAAGACAAAAATACAGCAAAAGTCAGACGACAAATTGACGTTTGCCGTCTCACGTATACGTGGTGCTGAATCTCAGTAATACCAATGGCATAAAGTGGCGGGATGGCCTGATACTTTTACCGCTACCGCTAGTAAAGGGAAATGGTCAATACAATGGTACTTCCTAGGAACCCAATTTAAGGGGGTGGGGTATTATGTGCCGCCACCCACCACCTTTTTTCGAAAAGGCTGAATTTCAGGAGCAAATACCATGTTCAATAAAATAGATATTGATAAATTGCTTGTACCAACGCCTTCCTTGTGGAGAGAGAAGTCCATAATACAATAAAAACCCAAACCCCTAAATCAGGTTTTGAGAAACTTAGCTCTGAAAAAGTGGAGGGGGGTGGGGTAGGGGGGTATGTGCCGCCACCAACCATCTCCCCTGACAAAATTGGGTTCCTTAAAAATACCATTGTTTTGACTTCTTCGCTAAGGCAGTTTTTTTGTTGTTTTTTTGAAATTACGCACCTTTTTGTAAGGCTCGAAATGACCTCCTTCAAGACTGTACGACAGTTTGTACACCGTCACCCATTGATTTGCATCAGATCGCCCCTGTGTCGCTACTCCTGTTACCTTGACAATGGATCCAAAGTCAACCTACGGTAAAGAGAAAAGTCTCTTAGTAAGAGAATTACGCAAGGGTATAAAGATTTTACTTTTAGCGATACAATAGATTGAAGTTGACCAACTTAATTTTGAAGTTCTTTGTAACTAGTTTGCTAAACTCGAAAAGTTCAAGATTAATTCATTCATTTCGATCGGTCAACTGGTAACTGAACGCACGTTCTATTTCTAGTAAATAATACAAAACTGAAACTTTCGTGTTGAATTTCAATTCCTTTTGATCTAGCTCTCGACTTACTTGTGCTATGAGTATAGATTCATTAAATCTATAGATCTTTGAATATAACAAGTGTAGTAAATTAGATTTGTTCGAAGCTCATTTGGTCAGTAAAATTTCAATTTATTTCTATACTGTTCAAAAAGTTATACAAAAATATATAATCACTAATGACCTGAGTTTTCAACCGCTCGTGGGGCTTTCATCAAAGTTACGAAAACTAAAAATAGATTAGGCAAAAATTGAAATTAGAATTAGGTAAATTTTGCAAAGGACTTGCTTACACTGAGAATGTCTTCCGTTCGTTTGTGGCATTTTTGTCAGTTTGGGAGTACAAAGAACCTAAGAAAAGCCTTTTAGATAGGCTACTGACACATATTTATTTTCATGCATTTTAACTAGGATGTATATCAAGGTCTATTGTTTATATTACCAGTTTCTATTGTTTATTTTACCAGTTGAATTAAGGTAATATACAAATATTAATCGCTCTGTCTGCCTTCGATGTTGTTAATCATAAATTATCAGTTTTAGTGCATTTACAAAATTATTATGGATAGTCTAAGACAAGTTTTGATAATGGCAAGACAGTCATTGATTACTGAATGTCAAATTGTGAATACGCAAGGAGACTGTATAAATGATGTAGTAAACTTTTGGGGTACAGAAAAAAAACGAAAAAGAAGAAAACACGGTTGTCTCAGCTTTTTCTTTTAGATTTGGCAGTATAGTTTTGGATAGAAAATAAAGAAATTATCATCCGAAATGAGATTTTCATTGCGCACCTGTAAGAACTGTCCGTGGTCCTTATACTTTGGGCACCAAGCACCAGCCTTGCCGCTTGAAGGAACATATCTGAGTCGTGATTGGTGGGCTGCGTGGTTTGCATCAGCTATGGTTGAGGCAGTGATTGAACTATCCGGGATCTCTCCCGTCTGCATTCCCAGTGGTAAGGTGCAACCAACATCGGGTTTATTGAAACCTGGAAGAATTTATGAGTGTTTATCCTTTCGGGCCTTTAGTATGGAATCAGGAGTTCGGTTTTATGCCCACCTTAAAGTACCATTAGCTTTATACGTTCTATTTTGTATTACGATTGTAATGATTTGGAAACTTTGATTAAACTAAACTAAATTGATTTCCAAATAAAGAATAGGGAAGCGGAGACTCAGGACGGCAAGGGAAAATATGCGACATTTATAATAGGCCGACTAACTCAAAGACTCCTATATTTATGTCATATTACTTAATCTTTAACGCTTTCAATGGATGCAAATAGATTTTGAAATTGATGTTAAAAGCATAGTCCGAGTGTCAGCTTAACAAAAACTTAACGAAAGTTTAAAGACAAACCTATCATAATTTACTCTGGTACACCAAATTTTGAACAATGTTGAGTTCTTATAGCTTTTGTAAGTTTCTGTATTGATCTGCAGTTAAAAAACACATGTACATGTCTATGGATAGTAACTTTACATTAAAAAAAGGTTGTTATGATAGAAAATTGTCATGAAAGCTATTGCGATGGAATACTAATAAATTTCCTTCTAAGAACAGATAAAGATCGAGACTCTGATTTCGTATGTTTTTAACTTTGTTCGTACCTAAAGCACTATTTTGAAAGCTTATTTAATGGACTTGAAATAGTTTAGTAAAAATATCTTAATAACCGAAAGTGAGGTCTGCCCGGGAAAATATTTGCCCGAGGCCTTTCACAGTACAGACCGAGCGTAACGGGGTCTGTGCGAAAGACCGAGGTCAAATATTTCCCCGGACAGACCGAGCAAACGAGGTTATTAAGATATTCATTACATTGCTTCAGTTTTAGATCAAAAAACGAGAACAAACGATTATCTGTGCGCGCTCGCGTTAACAAAAAATCGGTCCAATAACTTCCCGGTCCTGTATGGGAAGTTATTGGACCGATTTTAGGCCAATCAGCGCGCAGGATTTGGTTATTGGCCTTAGAATTTTGACTTGCATTGTAATAAGCACTTTTATCCATTTATCATTGAATAGAAGTGTTGGAAAAGCACTTAGAGCTATAAAACTACCAAAATGGCTTCGGCAGCACTTTAAAGCAAAGTTCGAGCGCTCTTCTACTTCTAGTTCTTATCGCAAATTTCATTATCTTCCTTCATCAAAACTGTGTCCCATGCTAAAAATCTAACTTCTTAACTCTTGTTGACTGGGACTCAGCACAACGCTTGACTTACAGCACCAACTATTACTAACGACTGCCTTTGGAAAGTTGCTTTACTAACTTAGAACGGCATCCTCTCAACAGATTTCAACATTTACTAGCGCCCTACAAAGGCCTCGTTCACGACGTAAAAAAGGGCGAAAATAAAATAACGAGCTAGCTTTACTTTATGGATCGAAAACAACCTATCACGAATCACCACTTGAGCCCAAGAACCAGTCACATTACAACTTAATAACTGACCAATTAGTATTCGCGTACCAGACTAACGCACCATTTTTCAGTTGACTCCGAAGATGACTTCTGCACAGGTTGTCGAAACGTCAGTCACTAACAATGACGACAGCCCTTCTCCTAACCCAGACGATGTCACCATATGATCTACTGTTACTCCTGGGCTCAAACCATTTGCCGTTCTTTACCTCTCTTATACTGAAATTATTCTCATTGTCGTTTTTTGACACCTATTTCATCTTCCTTGTCATCATCAAACCGCTCTACTTACTTGATCCTTTGCCGTTATCCTTTTCATAGCCTAACGCGGCCTAACACCGTTGAAGGCAGAACGTTAATAATTACTCCTTTTAACAACACTGCGAACAATCTGTAAATATATTGGCACCCCAGAATGCTCCCAAGAGAGGTATACCTTGACTATACTCCTACCTACCCCAAACCCTTCTGTGTAAGGATACCTCAAATGTACCTCTGGACAATAGGTACATTAGAGGTATACCTTGATTGTACCCCAATTTGCCCTTTTTGATTCTGCTAAAGAAGACCCCAAGTATACCTCTTGAGGTGTACCCCAAATGTACCTTGGATAAGAGGTATATTAGAGTTATACCTAAAATATACCTCAAACGGTTCCAAAAGTATACACTTTGAGGTATACCTCAAATGTACCATAGAGGTAGATTTGAGGTATACTTAAGATATATTTGAGGTATACCTCAAATATACCTATTTTTGGTAGGGGTATGTAAACTTTGTTACGTACCTTCTGTACATCCGTAAACTTCAACTCTCAAGGCCATGTAGGACTTCCAAGTTTGTGGATTAATTCGTATAGAACGGGCAATAATCTCAGGTTTCAGCTCATGGCTTACAACTGTGAACTGGTCGCTGTTTCCAGTGAAGTCCTGTTATTTTTGACAAAACGGTTTGAGCAAAAGAACAAATAAAAAAAACACAAGAGAAAAAAACAAGCTCGATCACTATTCTAGTTCTTATCGCAAAGTTCATTGTCTTCCCTATTCAAAACTGTGTCTCGAGAAACACAAAATTCTTATTGGGGTAAAGAATAAATAGGCCATTTTCACCTTTGAATAGCTTTAATAGCTCTATTTTTACCTGTTAGTGAACAGTTCGTCGTCTCTGGACATATTTCATATGTTTTTTTTCAACAAAATAATTGTTTTATATTTTCTAAAAAAACATGGATTTCTATCATGCACGTCGATCGTCGACATTTCAATATATGCCCGCATAAAAGGATTTTAAAACGCACTATGAAATGTTTTAGAAATATGTATAAAGGGATTAACGAGCTGTGAACTGTTTTAGAAATATGTATAAAGGGATTAACGAGCTGTAAAATGTTTTCGCGTCGAAATATGAACCGTTTTAGAAAACGTAATTGTTTGATGAGTACACCAATTTCCGACAGCATCTGATCTTTTTCATTCAGCCAGTAACTTAATTTCGAATTATCGGGGTAAAATCCGGTCCATGGGAACAGAAATTGCTTTGAATTAGTGGGGACTTCGAATGATCCGAGTTCGAATTATCCGAGCTAAAATGACTAAGAAAAGTGGGGTAAAACCAAGGGAAATGAATTTTACTCCGAATTAGCGGGGACTTCGAATGATCCGAGTTCGAATTATCCGAGCTAAAATGACTAAGGAAAGTGGGGTAAAACCAAGGGAAATGAACTTTACTTCGAATAAACGTGGACTTCGAATTATCCGAGTTCGAATTATCGGGGTCTAACTGCAATACTGTAAGCATGGGTAATGTTGAGAAAAGAATGAAAATTGTAGCAATAACGAAAATGATTAACTAAACGATAACGATACTAATACTAATATTATTAATGATAATGACTACTGTGACGCCGAGTAACGGGGTTTGAACCAAGGCCTGTAACACAACACGGATTTGCGCCTTACTAACTTTTGTAACCAGATGGCGGCAACAAAAACAAGTAACCCGCCTTTAGTTTTCGTTAAAATGAAAAACATTTATAATGTAAAAAATACTTTCGGTTTCCCCTTATGCTAGCCGTATGGTTATTCGGGGGAACCTGCTCCCCAGGAAAAAAAGTGTAAATATGCAATATGTAAATAATTAAAATGTGTAAATATGTAAAAGGTAGAAATGTAATACAAATATAAAAGTGGCAATAAAAGACAAATAAAGTAATACCATTAGGTCAATAAAATGTGAGTGCTAGGCTGATGTACATGTTTGAGCTTTTTTAGAATTTTCCTTGGAGTTGTTGTTACTGAATTTTGACACTACACTGGACAGTGTTCTCCTTGTCCCTTGCACAGTTTGTTGTAGTCACTGTTCATTATAATGGTGACACACGGGGAAACGCTATATTTCTTTGAACAGATCACTCAAAAAGTGTTTGAACGGTTTGGAAAAATATTTGAACAGATAGATCCTCAGCGTTTCAACTGCTTATTCAAAATTGTTTTCAGTGAGATTTTGAAACAAAGACCTATAGTTTATACTAGAAATTCGGTAAAGCGGTTAAAGTCCCTATCAAGCTTATTTTTTTAAGTTACAGATTAAAACTGTTGTCATTTGTGAACTCAAAAATCGAATAACCAAAGAAAATTTTCACGTCGAAGTATGCTTTTTAATCAAAAAAAGATTGGAATGTAAATTTTGACCGAGCAGGCCGGGGACTGGTAACCTGTGACGTAGCAGCAGTGAGTTGTGTGGTTTTTGTTAAAAAAATTTCGTTTCTGTTAAAAAATGTCATAAGATTTTTATTTCAAACAATTCTAAGGGAATAATTCATTGATTAAAGTTATAACAATGTGACTATTGTAGCCAGAATTGAACTTTGTGAGATTTGCTATTTCATATGCCTCCTGCTAAAAAATGTAACAGGAACGACGAGAAAAGGTTTTATTTCCAAAAATTATCATTATTAAAGGGTTCTACTTTTCATCTGGAACTTAAAAAATAAGCTTGATAGGGACTTTAAAACAGCTGCGCCTTTTTGACGCGACATAGGCACAGCAACTTAAACGACCGCACAAAGTCTAATAAAATGTTTAAGTTTCAGAGCATTTTCAATCGCAAGTATCTTGCAAACATTTATCGTGATTTGAGCCACTTTCAAATAAGAAACTTACAAATATGAGAATCTATGAGCCCTAATAATGAGCAATGAGAAGATTTTGCTTCTAGTCCACAATCAAATTTTCGTCTGTGACCGTCTGACCTTCTTGACCTTCTCAGTCTCAAATTTCACATCATTTGTTTCAAGGTTCGAAAGAAATCATAATCTGCTCGCAGGGTATTGAAGTTGTTGTGCAAAGCCTGTGTAAAGAGTTTGAGTAAAGTTAAGAGTTGTATATACTTTCGTTTTAGAATTTCGATACTCTGTCACCTAGCTTTGACAGATTGATTCATTCGCTGCAGCCACAATTAACGGGGATCGCGATAGAAACAATGAATTGTATCCCCAAGCCGTACTTCCCGCAATGGACAATGGATGTCATTTATATACAACAATTGACAAAATGTTTGTTGTCGCAAGTACGACAGAATAAAACTTCCAAGTATGCCATGTGCACATGGTAAGCTTGCAAATGAAGCCATCCCGCAAGAATGATAAAATGCATTCGAACATTTCGTATAAAATTTGAAAGAAATTACCCAGAGCTCTTCCTCCGCTCGATCTGAACCAACTTTGAAAGCTGCGATAAGATATACAAGCATATCTAAAAACAAATTCATACACACACCGAGAAAGACGAAACGATATAGCGTACCAACGAACCTGAGCACAACAAACACACGACTGAAAAGAGAACAACTGGAACATTTGGAACTGATAGAGTGTCAACTTTTCGTCGTCTGTGATTGGTGGTTTTTTAACGCTCAGCCGATGATTGGTCTATCAAGGCATATAACCTGCTTGTGACAGCAGTCTTTTGTTACAGCCGTAATAGTTACGGAACCTACACATTTCCATACCATTAGTGCGAGCTAGGTAATCTAGCCCGCACAAAAAACATTGGAAGATAAAATTTAAATTTGTCTCTCGGGACATTTTTAAATACATTTTAAAATATTTCAAAACACAGTGCAGGATTCTTGCTTGATCACTAACTGCCCATCTTACTGAAACGTTTGATTAAATAATGTTTAGCGCTTAAATTCTTGTCCATTTGCCGTAACTACCACCAACTACCTATTAATTTCAGCTACTTAAGGTTTCCTTCAAAAACAAATTGTAGAATTACCTCTACTTTTCCATTTTGCTTGTAAGGCTCAAAGTTCACTGTATCAAAGCTGTACAAAAGTCTGTAGCTTGTCACCCAATGTCCTGAATCTTGCTGGCCTTGTGTCGAAATGCGGGTGATTTTGGTCCATTTGGGGAAATCAATCTGCATTAGAAGAAATGGTTTTCTTATTCATAGTATAACACTAATAGCCCAAAGAAGACTAACCGAGGTAGAAAAGGTGACTTATCATAATCATGGGGGCTTACAGCAGCTTAAACAAGCAATTTGAATTACCAAAGTTTTAGCTTTTAAGGAAAATTGAATCTCGGATGTTTTTACTCTTCGGCACTATTTCATAGTTTGTTGAAAAACTAGTCCAAAACACTAAGCTCTAGTTTTAGAAGAAAACAAAAAAAATCCCCAAAACATTACCTTTTCTAAACTTTCTTAATCTATTTCGTTGAAACTGAAAAAAATACTTTATCTTCAATATTTTTTAAATCAATATCTTTTTAGGTCTTGGAGATGACAGGTTTTCGTTTTACGGCCCGTGTACGGCGAACAAACTACGTCACAACATTAAAGGCACACTGTGCGTGCACCACGTGATATAAATAACCGCTGATCAATTTTCGTTCAAACGCTGTCGCATAAGATGCTTGCTATCAATATGGCGTAAAGCGAGGAGTACCGTTCCATTATGGAAGATACGGCATCTATGCTGGAAAATAGAGCAGTGGAAGACGATTCTCATGATTTTGACTTCCCACTTCGTTGCACTCTCTTAATGAATATATGCAAATAAATTCATGGAACTAAAGCAGAACAATACAATTTCGCAACGCCAAATTGGAATTTTTGATTTTGTTAACTAATTTTTTCAATGTTAGCTAGCTCTGTGCGCATGCTCCAGGAAGCGCGCGTACAGTTAATACAGTTAATTCACTTAGGTCGATTACATTGCAAAACTTGTCCCTGGAAGATTGAAGCATCCATTGTTAGATTGTTGAACAATCATCAGATTCATGGCCTTCATGCTAAGCTCCTTGGCATGAACAGATCGAGATGTGGTTTATTTAGAAGATCCATGCCAATTTCTTGTTCTTAGAGAGGAGATTGGCTGTTGATAAACGTCTGAAAAGTACTCACCTGGAGCCACTCGTTTTTACTATTTTTAGTTGACCACCAAGACGCTTTACGACTTCCTTCGTAGTGCATATGGAGGCGGGCATTTCGGGGCTCGTAGTGTGCATTGTACCATGAAGACGCTGAGAATGCGGAATCGGGGAGCTGACGATTTTCCAAACCAAGGGCTCTTTGACACTTATGAACTATAGGTTTCTCAAAACCTGAAGCATAAGACAAAATAAAAATAAGATTTTGCATATGTTACGTGTTAGCGATTGTAATTAGATGCCTAAATCTAACGAAACTGTTTTATTTAGAATGATAATCTGTTATATAGAATTTACCAAAGGGGGAAAAAGAAAATTGAAGTGCCCTTACTTTTCAATGATCAGTTTTACTTTATTTACAAGCCAGCAGTCTAAAATACAACTATAACTCCTAGAACTATAACTCCTAGAAACAAGTGGGATCTACAGTCCTCGCTTGAAACTTTATAAATCACTTTTCCATTAGGTCATCGATTTGGATATCAAAAATAATTTTTTCGAAAAGGGCGGCGGTTTTAATATTTTTTGTGTGCATTCAAATTAGCCTTGCTAACTTTGTTCTTGATTTAAACTTTCAAGAGAATATTTTACCCAAAGCGAGGCTAGACTGGCTAACTTGAATGCACACACAAGAATATTAAACTTGCTGCCATTTTTGAAAAAGGTCTATATCTTTTACATTAGGCTAACTGGTAGTAAAAAGATATCGTCTTTTAAGTTGTTGAGTCTAACCTGCTCTGCATCCGAAAAATTCCATGCGTGTGCACACGTGAGATCTCCATCCTTTAACGTTGATCTTTATATACCGGGCTTTGATTGGTGGCTCCAGTTTATGAACAGAAAATGACTTCCTGTCGCGGTTGCCGGCAAACATCTAAAAGTAGCACAAAGAGTGAAATTTCATTTAGGTTAAGGATAGAGAAATGAGTAGAAGGTTAGTGATAGCAAAAAGCTTTTGAAAACAGCGAGCGCCATTATTTGAGTATGAGGGGTTTTTATACCCGCAGTTAGGGTTAAATCAAGCCCTTTCATATAAAAGTTTCAATTGGAATATTTTCATATCAAGGTTTCTCTTGGAACCTTGTTACAACAAGGCTTCCCTTGGAACCCTTTTTATATCAAGGCTTCTCTTGGAACCCTTTCATATCAAGGTTCAGTATGGAACACTTTCATATGAACGCTCTTCTTGGAACATTTTCCTAACAAAGTATCTCTTGGAACTCTTTTATATCAAGGTTTCTTTTGGAACCTTTTATATCAAGGCTTCTCTTAAAACCCTTTCAAGGCAAGGCTCCTCTTGAAACCTTTCCATGTCAACGCTCCTTTTAGCTTTCATATCAAGGCTCCTCTTAAAACGTTTTCATATTAAGGTTTCTCTTGGAACCCTTTGAAGGCAAGTCTCCTCTTTGAACATTTCTATATCAACGCTCCTCTTTAACTTCTATATCAAGGCTCCTATGTTTTAGCGAACACAGCCATACACTATTGTTTTTTGTGATACCTTTGATTTGTCGTAGGGCTCAAAATGACCGTTATCTTGACTGTAGCTCAACCAGTACGATGTTAGCCAGTTATCACCATCCTGACGACCTTGGGTAACAAACCTCGTGATTTTTACTGGCTCGCCGAAGTCAACCTGAAGGGAAAAAGGTTGCTATAATGGTACCGGGAAATAATAGTAAAAGGCTGCAACAAGGAATCATTAACTTTGTTAAACGTTTTTCCATCCAGCAAGAATAGTTGAACAAACTAATTTGCTTAGAATATAAATAAATAGTTAAAAGCAATTGCTGCCTAACGCCGCTTAAAGTGCCTATGAAGTGAATTTTGTTATCTCAGTTGATGGACCTTACTAAATGAGGAGTAGCGGTGAAAAAAAGGCCAAAATCTTTTATGGCTCTCTAGACATTAACGTATTAACATCAACTGATGATGTCACTTTGTTTTTGGGCAAATTAGCATTTTTTAAAAACTTGCAGCCAAACCACAATCTTTGGATGAATTTGAGCCAGCATAAAGGTTACGTTTCTTTGTAGTAAAATAATGTATTCTACAAATTACTGAATTTTTAAAAGCTCAGAATAGAAAAATTCTCACATGTGGAAGTTGTTTCTCTCTATTTCAAGGATTTCAACATTTCCGAGAAAGGACCGTTCAATGTTTTAAGAACTGTAAAAATTCTTAAGCGCATTACCTTAATCCACTGCCCAATGTCGTTCTTTTTAGCACACCAAGCCCCGTAGTGTCCGTTCTCAGCCCGCGTGTTTAGTCGCGACCATTTGGCAGCATAAGCACTATTAAGTTCAGTTGAGGCAGTTATAGCAGAATCCGGAAGTGTGTCTTGAACTCCGAGAGGAACTGTGCAGCCAACTTCCGGTGGCTCAAACCCTAACAAAATCAGTTGATGAGAATAATAAAGGAAAGTAAGGGAAAGACTTTTCAAATTAGATCTACGACAACAATTGACACTACTTGTTTTGGCAATTGTTTGCGAAACAGCATCCATGGGGGGCCAAGTGAATTAATCCTAAAATTTACGAGAAACCATGCGATTACATGTTTCCGCGGTATACAAGGAGAAATTTTCTTCGAAAATTGCCCGAGTCGTATGAAACTCTTTGCAATCTTCGAAAATATTCCGAAATCTTCGGAAACGACATGCAATCGTTTGCATTGCCCTTTTATGGATTCTGAAAATATTCTAAAACACTTCAAAGATATTTGGATTTTTTTTTCGAAAATGGCTATAGAAAACGTCCTAAGTCATTTTTAAGACGTCATAAAAAATTTCAGCAAATCTTGGGAAATTTTCGGAAGTATTCGAAAACCTTTGGAAAACGTCTCGAAAGCTTTTGGAAAACCTTCCGAATCTGTCAACTTTAACTGGGAGACCCACACCCATTCAGCGTCGAATAGTAATGGGCCCGAAATGAAGAAAAAATGCCCTCGTTTTCCAATCAGCTTGAAGTAATTTTGCTTTCTAGTTCAAAACTATAGTCACAAGTTTTTAGGTCTTGTGAGTTATAGATTTAACGTTATCTTTATATTTTCTTAGTTTAATCAAAAGTTGTTATTATCTACTTATCATTTTATCATTATTTGTTATTTTCTTTATTGTGTGTTTACTGTGTTGTTGTAGTACTTATTATTTATTTAATATACGGACTGGTTAGGAAACCATTGTTGTATATCTTTCTTCGTCTTTTTCTTTTGTTTCTGGTCTCAAGCGTGTACAAAGCAAAATAAAGGTTTTGAAATGGAAATCAACATGTAGCCGTCAACACATTATCACTAACACCTAAAGCAAATTATAGGGAAGAATGGCTGGATTTTTGACGTCGCGCTTTACTTTTGTATTTGCATGTAGAGCCTTTTGCTCGCCTCTCACTTTCAAAAAAAATTTTAAAAGCAGAATGACCTCAAAAAATTGAATATTGGGTTGCTTAAGTATTTGGTTTTGAAAGGGGGATTCGAATTCAAAGAGCTTACGTATGGAAAGCGAGTATTCCAACTGAAGTCGTAGTTCAAATTGCTCGGATCGCACATGAAACTTGGCTAGAAAGCTGTCAAAACGTTGACCTGGTTCTGTCACAAGCCATCATGATCAAATAGTTTCAAAGCAAAAAAAAAAAAAAAAACAAGAGGAGTTCACGATAGTGACACTATTTACATACCGTTTGTACAACCGTAGAAGTCGGCCCTTAAGCTAATGTGAGATTGCCACTCTTGGGGTATGATTCTGACGTAACGTGCAATTATCGCAGGTGATATGAGATGACTCACAACACTATACCGATCTGTGTTTCCTATGAACGGCTGAGGAGGCAAGAAAAAAAGTTCATTTATCAATTCTTAAATCGTGCGTGGTATGAGACCAACACTTCACTTAATACCATAAAATGTTTCATCGACAACTTAAAAGTTATTAGTTGACCAGGTCAAGAAATTACGTATATTTGTATTTTAATATTTCTGACTTCATGAAGAAGTTCAAATACAACTTGGGTATTTAAAGGTGGAAAGAAAATGCTCCTTTAGATGAATGTTTTCACTGTTCTGTTTTCACAAATTATAAAAACCTTTACCAAGGTAATAAAAAGGTTTCCATTCTGGACCGCTGGCACTATTAACTTAGCAGTTTTAACCGCCGCCTGGTTTGCCCAGTTGGTAAGGCGCCAGTCTGTCGTGCGGGAGGCCCGGGTTCGATTCCCGGTGCTGGACTTTAACTCAAGGTCTTGAAATAACTGAGTAGGACTGCCTTTGCTTTAACCTCTGCGAATGGTTATACCATCGCGTCTTTTCGGATAAGGACGTTAAACCGTTGGCCCTCGGAGTCCAACAACTGGGTTGTAAAACCTGTTGGGTTCTCCGGCTACTTCTACTCCCAATAGTAGTGAAGCTAAAATAAAAAAGTTTAGTGTTTACATTGGTATCTTACCGCTGTTTTTCCATTCTGTTTGTATGGCTCAAAGAGTACCCCATCGTAACTATACTGCAATGTATATCTCTTTATCCACTCATCGCTATCTTGTCTTCCCTGTGTAGCTACACGAGTGATCTTCACCCAGCGACCAAAATCAACTTGGTACCACTGGTGAATGTCGTTCGACTTCGCTCTCCAGGAGCCTTCCCTGCCAGCAATCTTTTCAAAGTAAAGCCTTCCGTTAGCTGCTCTCCAGGCTGCACTC
This sequence comes from Hydrozoanthus sils, assembly GCA_027575215.2. Classification (NCBI taxonomy): domain Eukaryota; kingdom Metazoa; phylum Cnidaria; class Anthozoa; order Zoantharia; family Hydrozoanthidae; genus Hydrozoanthus; species Hydrozoanthus sils. The sequence goes on along the minus strand of JAOBRD020453526.1, from coordinate 2,036 downwards.
GTCTCGGTGTAGGATGTAATTTGTGCATCTGGCAGTTGGCCGCTCTGTAGTCCAAGCGATTTCATACACTTCGGCATCGGTGGGACTTGGAAACCTAGTAAATCAAAAGTATTGATTGGTCTCCGGCAGATTGTTCAGTATACTGTATGTGTTCTGCCTTCGTCAGTGCTTTAATGAATTTGTTAGTGGTTTTGTATATATAGGAAAAATAATGACAATAGTGATAGATACTAATATACACTTTAATACCAAACTTGCACTATAAAAGGCCACTATTGTACTCCACATAATTCTATCACTATTGTCATTATTCTTCCTATATTTACAATACCATTAACAAATTCATTAAAGCACTGACGAAGGCAGATGCTACTGCCGAAACATGTCTGTTAAGAAACTCAAAGTTGTTGTATGTATGTTAAAAATCTTAACAAGTCTGCTACTCATACTGTATGTTCCTTTTGAAACCCAAGCTGTTCTTCTTAAATGAAAGAAGATTGCTTTAGTAAGTATGGTATGTCAAATCAAATCAAGTCCCCCGATTCCCTCCACATTATTTAAAGCTTTAATAAAGTACATAGGGCTTTTTGCTGCTCTCTTTTAACTTTTCAACCATTTTTGGAAATTGTATATATAACGGGAGAGTCCATAACCCAGCTAGCTTTGGCAGCAAAGGATTTTAAATAAAGTTATCTCTATTTCTATTTTTATCGGATAATGTTTTACAAATTTGACGTTTCTTTTTTAAACCAGAACCAATATTTGGATACAATGCCTTTCGATATAACACAAAGTGCCAGGCTAATAATGTCAAGTAAAAACTTAAAAGCGATGAAAAGTGTCAATGTGCCCTGTCAACGACAACAAACCTTTGCATACATGTTCAATATCTTAGATTTAAACTTGCTTGCACAAAATAACGAAGCCAGATTATTTGATGATACACTGACTTGCTTGTGATATAGCCAAATACTTTACCTCCAAACTTTGCTTACCTGTTGTACAGCCGAACAGTTCAACCCTCCCACAGGCTTCTCCTCGATATTCGACCACGTTAATTCGCAAGAATCGAGCAATGATTGCTGGCTCAAGACCATTAACTCTGTACTCTTTCCGGTTGTAGTTTCCGACAAAATTCTAAGAGCGAAACTTTGTATTAATCATCCAGTACAAACAAAATGTGGAGAGTGGCAATAAAATCTATATTCAATTTTTTATTTCTTTTTTTCTGATTAAAGGTTTAGTTTTGTAGCATACTTCATTCAATATTTCGTTGAACGGGCTCAAAACAAAATAATCTATCACAAATATTACAGATAAAACTATTTTTTATTCAAGACAACAAGCAAGGATCTCATGTTAAAAACAAATGTAACTAACTGAACAACAGATCTCTTTTGTATCAGTTCTTAAAAACAATGACCGAGAATTATTAAAGTATATAAAAGGGCGAGATAAAATTACCAAATTTTCCGAACATATTTCGTTTTGGTTAAAAACCATCATCAGGGAATGATGATGGGATTCAACGAAAACGTTCGGAAACTTTTGTCATTTTACCTCTCGTTTTTATAATTATATCTTATACCTTTTTAAAAGCGTTTTTGTCTAACGTAACGACCGAGATATCAATGCAATTAAATTTTTGAAACGAAAAAATAATACACTCTATATTATACGTCACAATTCGTGGAACATTGAATACAAAGAAAAATCAATACTTAGCCCTTTGCTATCTTACATTGTTTGTTGGGAAGTCTCTCTTCCTATTATTGTCATTTGATAAACGATTCACTCTCAATAACATGTTACAATGATATATAGACTAAAAACATCAATGGCGGCGATTTATATATTCTTTGTCTACAATTCAATTAACGATAATGATAATTTATTGTACTCTCATTCATACTTAATACAGCTTTTTTTTAAAAAAAAAAAAATAAATCACAATATCTATAGGGTACCAACTTCCAAAAATAACTTTAAAGCTAAAAATGCTTGGAAGTTGGTTGCCTAAAGAACTTAAAATATTA
>JAOBRD020453416.1:1128-18159 GCA_027575215.2 Hydrozoanthus sils | reverse complement strand
GAAGCAGGCAGACATGACGTCATTTTATCACAACTTTCACATTTTCAGGACATCATAAAAAATAACAAAGTTTTGTGCAAAAATAACTTTAGGCTTAGGGTAATTTTGCTGGACCGACAAATTAGATTTTATTTTAATTTGTTATTGAGATTGTTTTACTGGTAAATAAAAGTTTTTCAAAATATGCTTTGTTGATCATTTCCAACATAGATATTTTTTTATTTATTACTTTTATTATCGAGTGGAGATTTGCGGACCTTTACGCCCTGGGTACGGGTTTTATTTTTGCACAAGACACGCTTTTGATTTTTATATGAGCTGACTCTAGTATTGCGCAATATAGATGGTAACGGTTTTACTCATTCACTCAACACCATGACATAGTGGCAAAAGCCTTCCCAGAAGGCCTTTCGCCACAAAAATGACGAAAAAACCTGCTCTTACAAGAACTAGTGCCGGAAAAGGAAGGATGTCCGCATGTATTAAGTACATGTGCATTCTACGTGGGCCGGGGAAGGGTGGGACTGGAGGCTGGGAGGCGGTAGTGGGAAGCAAAATGTCAGAGTCTTTCAGGGCACGAAATAACGGCCGGGCAGGCGCCGGACACATTGTCCAGTCAAACATAATTTTGCTCTGCCATAACTAGTTGCAATATAGACTACATTTTGCAAGTAATATGATCTGTAAACCTTTCAGCACCGATTAGCGGTCACGACTGACGAATGGAAAATTTTGCAAATGTCTCAACCAAAAGTCCGTCTAGTTTGATACCATTTTTTTTTCGGGAACATGATAAGATTTAATAATTTCAATCACGATTGTCAATGTCTCAAAACTGAATTTCCTTTTAAAGTGCAAATGACTGGACAATATGTCCGGTCATCCACAGATTTATCCGGACAATGCTTGATTCTGACCGGACATTGTCCATTGACCGGCCCTTATTTCGAACCCTGGTCTTTAAAACATAATTATTTGGCAGTAAAAAAAAACAAAGCATAAACTAACCTCGGGAATATTCCACAGCTGAAGTGTTTCTATGTGGGTTATGCAGAATAGCTCCTCTAGGTTCTTACCGCAGAACCCAATTTGATTCTATAGAGAAATATAAGTCGAATAAAAGTCAGTATGCAGACAGGTGCTGTGGTTGAGAAAGTCTATACCTTGCTGTCTTAGTTGTTCTCAATACATCAACGTGCCAAAAAAACTTTCTTATTTTTTTCTTATCTGAAAGTATTAGTTCTAAATTAAACATCCACGAAATTTTTTTTTGATTGGAGCAAAACGCAATTTTTTTACGAAACTTCTTTTTTAATTCTTCACTTATTTGGTCAACCCTTGTCGCTGATCATAATATAAGGATAACAGGCTCACTGTGACGTAGATTAAGGAATTTGCGTCGCATCGCATAAAAATAAAAAAAAATTCAGGTTTTAAAGACTGAAACAAACAATTAAGCTGTAATACATCTTTCCAGCATGTTTACATTCCGCTGTTTTGGCTATACAAGGAGCAGTTTTCCTTAACCTACGTCCTATTGACGTCACGTCCTTAAACTACGGCACCTTAACTTAGCATTTGGTGTACCAAAATTGCGGCGAGTTTATTGTTTCTTAAGACTGGCAAAACATTCGCGTTTTGCTCATATCAAATTTTTTTCCCGAAATGTTTATTTCAAGATAAGTACTTTTTTTAGATAGAAAAAAAGTAACAAAAAAAGTACTGTTCTGGTGCACTTTAACCAGTTTAGCTAACCATATCTTTAATTGAGGCAAAGCAATTGTTACATTTTCCAGCTTTTTCATTGGTACATTGAGGTTCAGTTGCTTCCACAAACTCATTTACTTCTAACCAATCACAATACAAGACAATGATAAAAATTATATTTTGCTATTTTGTTAGCTCATCGAGATTGATGGTACAAACCCTATAACTTTAGCCTTGAATCACAACTCAAAGAAAAACAGAAGCAAGACTTTGCCGTTTTACTTTTTTCTTCAACAGGTATGCTACATACAGACTGACGTCTTGCGTAAAATAAAGTTGATTACAGTAATGACAAGTTATGTATCTTGCTTTATTAGACGGATAGCATATATATAATACAGGAAAGTCAAAACAATTGCACATTTAGTTTGCCACTACAATCGTGTAAGGGCTTTTTAGAAGCAAGACCACAGCACTGGGTCGAAACCCTGCTCTTTTAAGTGATCAGTGTATGAATTCTCTCAAGTCCCCTGCTAGCAACAAGAGACTAGACCAACGGCTTAACGTCCTACGGATGGTGTGGTGAAAGAAGGCTGCATAATATGTTAAACGCTTGGCAAGGCAGGAGATTGAACCCAGTGTCTCTTACAAACTGAACCTAGCTCATTTATTTCACAAAAGTTGTATCAATCACATTGGTGACAGCAATAAAGATGATAAACATAGATAATATTGTAGTTGATATTACTGCATTCTCCAAGAAACGAAAAGTAAGACTACTGAATACTCGACATACCACTGATGACCCAGTGTTCAACACTGACAGAAGAGCTTCTTCCTCGTTTTCTTTAGAAACATCGAACACACAGCTCAATCCATCCTAAAGAGATAAAAGAAGCACAAATCGTTTAAAGTGCCTATGAAGTGAATAATATTATAACATTAGCGGATAGGCCTTGCCAAGTGAGGAATAGCTGTGAAAAAATTTCATCAAAATCTTTTCTCGTTCTTGAGATATTAACATTTTAATGATTTCAAAATGTTTTTGAAATCTGCTGCAAATCCATAACCTTTGGGTGAATTTTATCCTAACTACTTTGGATAAAAATCACCCAAAATCTTCATTTGGCAAGGTCTATCCATCAAGGTTATAAAATTTTTCACTTTGTAGGCACTTTAAAAGTGTTTTGATTTCAACTTGTTCACTTGTGTGGCCTGGTTACTTAGTCTGTACTTCCTCCTATTTCAGAGTCCGTGGTAAAAGTGCACAATGCATCTGAAACTCTGGGCCCAGTTGTACGAAGCCTGGATAAGCTATCCACTGGATACAAAACTCATTGTCATCACTAGTAATCAAAGATTGTTTAATTTTTTTTTATTTCTCTATAACCCTGGTTTTTAAATGAATGAAAGGCTCCTAAAGTAATGGGTAAATGGGGTGAAAAAATTTTGATTATAGTTTTACTGCTGAAAAGAAAAAGTGCTTATCTGGCAGATAGCTTATCCAGGCTTCGTACAACCAGGCCCTGGTTGTTTCATGGTTTGTGTTAACCTGAATCAGTTATCAATGTCTAACTACAAAACAAGACATTTAGTATAAATGAGAAAATGAGATTTTATCAAACAAATCAAATTACTGATGGTGAAAAGTAAAACTTTCCCAAACTTCTTCAATGAAAAGTATGAGCTTTAGTTGGGAGAATTTACCAGTACAACAGCTGAAAGCTAGGGTTATAATTCCATTACTCCAAAATTACTCTTCATAACTGTCTAAAATTTCTGATTAATCTAGAACTTGGTGTATGATTGGTGTACAAAGAATCTAAAGGAAAACAGCATAAAAATATCACGTGATCTGGATTAAGAAAAAGTCCATCCTCGGCTGTGGGACTGAAAAAATTCATGGTGAAGGAAAGAACTGATGGTGAATTTGACAAAACTATCTCATTGCAAATGAGTAATTCCTTCTTTCTTGCATATAATATTGAAATAATATCCAGCAAGCAGAAATAATAACAATAACATAAAAATAATAAATATAATAATTTTATAATAATAATAATAATAATAATCATAAAACTAATAATAATAATAACAACACAGATGCTTTTAGGGTTTGCTTGAACTGTGTACACAGTAATTCGAAAAGCATTTCCATTTTTATATTCCAAATCTTGAAGTAGAGTTTTTTTTGGACAACATTTACCAGTCAGTAAATTGTCAAATCCCTGCAATAACCAGAATTGTTATATACCTAGACAATGAGCACTGTGATTGGTTGATTCTTGGTCATGTGCCCCTGATCAAACTCAAATGTATCCAGACCAGGATACAATTGGCAGTTGTTGCCCATGCACTGAACACATCACCAAAAAAAGTCTCATAAAAAAGGGAAAATCAAAATAAAAAAACATTATAACAACATTTAATGTATAGTCCCTTGGGAAACAAGTTAGTTTTGTTTTCCCTCAAGTTCTGATGTTTCCCTCAACTTCGATTTGTCATTTTGGGAAAAACATAATTAACTGTTTTCCTGGGGACAAAACATTAAATGTATAATATTTAACCTAGATAAAGTATTAATTCCTCACAGTTGACCCAGAGACCAAGTCATGAGCTCTTTCTGGATGGAACTTCACCTGCAACATTTAAGAGAATCTACTTGCCACGGATACTATTCCCAGAATGTTCCTCTTTGGAACTCCACACCCACAAATCCCCCTCCACTTTGGAAACCCAGACCAAAAAATCCCCAAAACTCCAGACCCACTAATCCCTCCACGCCTTTGTAATTCTACAATTCTGTCCATTGAGGGAGTATGAATATTTTCTGGAACTACCTAATGTTTGACAAACTTGCTAAAATGAAAAAAACATACACTTTATCACTGAACTAAGTACAGCCTCAGTTGTTTTTTGTGTTCATCAATTGGTTCTATAACCAATATCATAAAGAAGAATATTTGACCATTAACTAAGAAAACATGCTAGACTATCTATGTTTGTGTGTACATGTTCCCACACATAGTCTAACTTGACACACAGTGCTTTGAGTTGTAGGAGCCACCATGCTATTATATTTATTGGCTAACATGTACATGTAGTTCAAAGTCTAAACAGAAGTTTACCTGAGTAATGTCATCTTCATGAGAATCTGCTATAGTAAACAGGGGAACATCTGCCACAGCTTTTCTAACATCCCTGAAATGATTTATAAGTCCATGAACTTCCTTACAAGTAATTAGTCAACAACAAACAATAAAACTAAGTTATTACTCTTATAACAAAGAGGGAAAATTACTTCAAGCTGATTGTTTAACAACAAGGGCAATAGGTCTAATTTCTTAGTTCAGAGCAAAATTACTTGGCACAGATGGGTCTTGGTTTGTGAAAGTTGAAAGTTTTTGAAGGTTTTCCCAAAATTATCAAAAATCACAACAATGCTTCTATAACGGTTTAAAACCAATTCCAAAGTTTTCCAAAGGTTTTCAAATATTTCTGATGAACTGATTTTCCGAGATTTTCTGAAAATCTTTTTTGGAGCAGTTATTAATGTCTGCCAGGGTTGTAGCCAGTGAAATATTATGAATGAGGTTATATGTCCCGATGGCTGGATGTTTAAGTTGACTGTATTTAAGCAAAGCTTTTTTTTTACTTCCAATAAAACTGAAGAACCGGATGACAATAAGGTAAGTGTCATGAGCAACATGCCTCATAATGGCTATGTGGCCCTGCCTTACTCCCAGGGAGGGGAGGGGAGGGGTACTCCCTACATTGCTGTGGTAGATACGACCATCGTATTTCTTAGGGGTTAAAATAATTCAGTCTGGTACTTTTTAGGGGTTGTTAAAGGTTTAACCAAGAGCCTGGGTTTTTTTTTGTGGTTGAAAAATGCAAAGCTATTAAACTGCTTTCAGTACCTTGTCTTGGCAAATGTTCACCTTGAAAAAGAAGTTTTAAAAAAGACAAAAGTCCAATTGGCAAACAACATTTATTAATTGCATTCCACAACACAGGGGGACTTTGTTAAACAGTGCTTATACCCGCTAGCTATCAATTTTCAATTGATATTTTTTAAGGGTTTTATTAATTTCAGACTGAGAGGTTTTTTTTAGGGCCACTGGAAAATTTTTATGCTTTGGTATTTCTTAGGGTATTTGAAGGACTTATACTTACCACAAAAAAATACAGGCATCTTCATCTAGTTTCTCTGTTCCAACAGCAATGGTGTTACTTGAACAATCCATTGAGCAGCAGGTAAAGGGAGAGCTGTTGGGACCTAAAAGATGCAAGACCTAAAAATTACTCAATTCCTGAAAATCAATTAAGATGTCACTCCTGAATGATTTGCTTTTTAAGTGAGCACCGAGTATTCCAAAAAATAAACAAAAAATTAAACTTTTTATGCTTCTATGGTTTTCATACAACCAGGCATGGGAAATTATTTTTCAAGAATCTCTAAATACATGCTAATTAATACCTGGTTTGGAACAAATTTCACTTAATATACATGTGTGATCTTCTTGTACTTTTGTTCCAGTTTTTGTGCCATTTTGAGGTCATTTGGGGGATATATTTGAAAAAGTGTTACTCCCCCCAAAACGAATTCTTTTTTAGGTTTAGAAAGCTTGTTGGTATTCAAATTAGGTAATTAGAGAAAATAGTAATAATTTAAAAATAGCTTACTTTCGAAAGTTTGACAGGATTTACTTTCCCACTTCTGACATCCCAGCAACTACAAAGTAACATAAAATGAGTTAATAAAGATAAATAAAAATATTTTTTACCTTCTGACACAATTGTCTAAAACCTTATAAGTGTTTTAATACCAAGGGTGGGACTTGAACCCACGTCTCCCTGCAGCTGGTTGCTAGTCAGGAATTCTAACCACTACACCATCACAGAGTTTGAACTAAATTACTACATAATGGTCGTCAAATGCTACCAAAATATGAATGCTGCCTACTAGAGTTTTAGAGCTTATAGCCAGCTGGCCACAACAAGACTGTGGAAAATCTTTGCACTGATTACTTAAGAGTTAATGTTTCTAACAAAAATATGGTATACAATGCGATGATCGAATGAAGCTTGTCTGCTTTCTTGGGCAAACATTTGGAAACAAATGCAATATTATTTTTTGCTAGCACAGCTACAGACGCAGTCCTAGTATGGAATAAACATTGAGAATATAAACGGCTATTAAAACTTGTGCATCAGAATTAATTTTTGGCCTCTGGTGACCAGCTGGCTACAAGTTAATTTCGAGCCCTGCATCAGGGACCACCATGTTGACATTGTCATGGCAACATTAGGCAGATTACCGAGGTATGTAGATTAGTTGAATGAGACCAGGATTAGTTTGGAACCATTCCATTCGCTCATTATCTGAGTTTAAAACTTAAAAAAAAAACAGGTCAAGAATTAAAATGGAATTCCAAAATTTTATTACCTCTTTTTCCCATTATAATTATGAGTCTTGACATGCATATTGTAAATCATGACAATGTTGCTTTAAATGATGATGACATAATGAGTTGAGTGAGTACCTTAAACAAGTACCTGATGATGACCAGAGCACACAAGGCTGTTGGTAACAAAACTCTAGTCCAGTAATGTTTTGAGACTCATCTGTGCACAAACAACACATTACAACATCATGATCAATATGTAGGCTGAATTAATATATTACACACAATCTCATGAAAAAATCATGAGTTAACTAAAGTTGCATGCAGCAAACCTGAGGGCAAGGGAAAGAAGCTATGGTACTTTGGGATAAAAAGGATGGAGTTTTGGTTGGGGACGCTAATCTGGAAATGCGGAAAACAGCTAAAAAAGTGTGAATTTTCGACCCTAAAGATTGAAAACAAAAATTTGGGAAAAACTGTAAAAAAAGACATGCTTCGTTTTGTTTTTGCACTTATAAAAAAGACTACTTTTCTAAAATAGCCTCACAATTACCAAACTGTTAATTTTGAATTCTAAGAATATTAATTATGATGAGCACCCCCATTGTATTAATTGAGGGAGTCTCTTAGAGGAATTTTTTGTGATTACTATTCCTCCCTCTAAAAAATGGAACATGGATTGCAAAAAATCCCTTCCAAACCCCTTCAATTACCCCTATTAAACTAAACACAAGCTGATCTGAAGGTGGTTACACTTTATTTCCAATATTTTTGGATATAACATTTTGACTTAAGTTGTAATAAGACTTTGTATGGGAAAATTTTAACATTAGGCTAATTACAAGCTCAGGATGCCTGTGGTGGAAACAAACTAGTTTTCTACCACAGATGCTAGCACTGCAATCTGATTGGCTATAACCTATAGCTACTCACTAAGTGATAGTAGTGAAGCTGCCAGTGTCCTCAAACAACAGCAGATTCTTAAAAAACACTGATTTTTATTAGTTTAAATTCAAAGGTTCATATTACTAGTTGGTTAAGATTACTCGTAGTCATTTTCTCCGAAAACTATAGTCAACTTGTCACTATAGATGCATCTTGCATTGTTGATTGAATCTTCCCCTTATGGTCTACTATGGGATTCTGAAATATGTATGGTACAGAGCTTAATATTGGTACAGGGTGGAAAGATCTTCCAAATTTAATAAAAGCACAGGCTGGGAAAAATAATTATAAAACTTAATAAAGCATGTATGTTGGTATCAGTGTGGAAAAGTGGAATAAAGGATTATTGTCAGTTATTATTTCAAAAAAGTTGAACTTCTTGCATCAATTATGCTAGATTCAGGCATTACCCACATAGATAAGACTCTGTAGTTAAAATAAATGAAAAATAAAGTCATTGAGTTTGCTAATAAAGTGGCAATTAAACTGACACAACAAGAGTGAAAAATGTCAAAAATTTATAATAAATAATAAATGAAGAATGGCTCGACAGTAAATTACCCTTTCTGTAATAAAGCATAAATCAAACATAAGTCCTAAATAACTTTTATACTTACTTTTTAACTTAACTAATGGGGTGAAGGAATCATAGTTGAAACACCTAACAGTCCCATCAGAGCCTATACACAATGTAGAAAATGTTACAAGTTTGTGGCAGCAAAATTTAGTTCTATGATGTTTCCAGTTCTTTGCATTTTAACATTTTCAATTTGTTTTAATCAATAATAAAACTAAACATAAGTTAAATTAATTCCTTCTCAAAAGAACTCTTGACTGTTTTTTACATTATCAGCATTTAATACCATGGTTCATGTGAATTTATCAACAGTAAAACTTCATTTTCAATTTTTCACATGGAAACTGAAATCTCGGTTCCATATGTGACTTTTGGTACTTTTATTTTGTATAGAGGACACAAAAATTCAAACCAATCAAAAGCAAGATAAAGCTTACCCCAATTTAACACCAACCAATCACAAACCTTCTTTAATTCTTGTGCCCACTTAACTTCTTGGGCCTAGCTAGTAACCTACCGGTATCAATCAATAAAATCAATAATCTGTAAATTAATAAGAACCAATAATAATTAATTGACTGGCATTGGAAATCAATAAAAATTAATACCTAAAAGTTAAGTGAATTCCATACCAATTTTTATTGATTATCATTGATTGGTATTGATAAGCATTGATTTTTAATGATTGTGGAATTTGTTATTCATTTTCAATAAAACACACCGTATGAATTAAAATATCATTAACTAAACTTTATTAGCTAATTCTTTATACTACAAATCAAATGTTTACTAGTTACTAAACATGTAATCAGTTAATGATTGTCTGTTAGTATAAAAATCAATAATAACCAATATTTAGCAATTTGGGCTTTGTCTTCGTGTAAAGGACAGCGTCAAGGGCACAGAAATTTAAACCAATCAAAAGCAAGATAAAGCTTACCCCAACCTTACATCAACCAATCACAAACTTTGTTTAATTCTGTGTCCTCTACACGAAGAAAGACCCAAGATTTGGTGAGTATCGATTTTTTTTGGTTGAGCCAATCAATAATAATCACTGGATTATTATTGATTATATTGATTGTAATCAATGATTGACTTTCATTGGTTGATACCGCCGGGCTAGTAAACAAAACCTGAGTAAAACTAAAGTGGTATTAAACTATAATATATAGACTTACCTCCAGCAGCTAATATTCCATGGGTAGAGCTTAAAGATCAAAATAGAGGTAAAGATAAGTGTACTTTGTTATTCTAGTTCAACAAGATTCATAATCAATGAAGATTTCATGCACAACTGCACGACACGTTGTCCCAATAAGCAGAAGCACTGAAAGTACGAGCCAGTAGTTCTTGAAAAGTTAATCTAAACCCGTAGTTACAGCCTTGACACTAACCTTAGGGCTAGATTAGTTACATAGATTTGATTCTCTAATGGAGCCAAATGCGTTTTGTGAACGAGATCGAGCCCTTTCTCCAGTGTGACAACTTCCGAAACCGTATTCCGCGCAATTTCGTCCGCCATTTTAGTTTTCAATGAAACTTATTTTGTTCGCGGGCTCACCTAACAAATTTTTTAAAAGTCAATAAATATAAAGCAGCCGGCCTCTCTTACAAAAAGGTTCTTAAATTATATAAAAAAGAGAGTGTACGATGCAGACGCTAGGTCACAGTGCCAAAATGTGGTTTTATGCCTCGATAAATTTCGAAACTTCATTATAACCCCCCCCCCGGCATTTGAACTTTTGAAATTGTTTTTGGTTAAATTCTCGCCTCCTGGGCCACTGAGATCGGTGTTCAAATAGCCGGCGCGGCTAGGTAGAAAAATTTGAATTGTTGTTGTTGTTGTTGTTGTTGTTGTTGATGTTGGAGTACGTTTTACAACTAAAACGTTAGCAAATTTAAAGCCTAGAGGCACTTAAATTAAACATAGGAAAACGAATAGATTAAATTTAAACTCGTTGTTTGTTCAAATGTCCCTCCCTCGGTGGCCCCTCTCGTTGCCCGGTTTAAATGGCCAGCCCCCGGGCTATTCCTAATGTCAAATTTCCGGCTGCTGTCAAATGCCCGGGAGTTGCCCGGGGGGATGTTGAAGTTTCGAAATGATCGATACATTAATGCCGCTAGTTTTGAAAACAAAAAATCAGCGGCCATAATTATGCGTAGTCAAAGCTCCGCGGCTCAGTTTTTAAAATTTCATCTTGAAAGTAAAAAAAAATTGTTCGATAAACAAAACAAAATCTCATCATTTACAGACAAATTAGATATGGTTCGAGTTCTAGTGATTTGTTAATTTCGATTAGTTAGTGACGTCATATGGCTGATTGCGCGCGTGCAGAGAAGTAAGTTCCGCTTTGTGCTGTCGGGCCGGCTGCAGACAACACTGAACGAGCGAATCCCAACATAATCAAGGGTGAGCAAGGAGAATTGGTTGTTCCGTTATTTTAGACAGGTAAGCTAATGATGGCAAACTACACTCGTATTTACATTTTTGAATAATCTTTTCTTTTGAAGAAGTCGAAGTGCACATTTATTTTCTACGCGAATGTAAGGCTGAATTTCCCTTAACGCTTAACGAAAACAAAGCGTAAGCCAGTTAAGCTTTTTTCTCACTTCCGTGGGTTTTTCGATAGATTTGTACACTTTCTTTGTCAGTTTTGGTTTTGACTCAGATGCTAAAAAAGATGAAGACGGAAGATTCATTTTTAACATACACAAAAATAACAGAAACATTTTTTGTTCCTGTATTTATCTTCTCTGTAGAAAGAAGTTTTATTAAAATAAGCAGGTGGCGAGAATAATTCCGGATGTTGTTATATTTCGCATTTTTAAAAGAATAATTTTCTCTACTATTTTTTCTCCTCGCTTTTTGTTGTACAGTGGGAGGAAAGGCCTTTTTTGAAGGTATGGAACGAGAGAAGTCTTAATTTTTTACATTTATATAGCTTTTGGGGCGCAGTATGACTGAAAAGTGGAGCCGATGTACTTTTTCGCGCTGCATCCCAGAAAGCGCTTCAATTCGCCCCAAAAGCTATGTAACTGTATATAAATGTAAGAAGTTGTGATCACTAGATAACAGAATGTAGAATGAGTGATTTCATTACATTTTAGGAGCAATAGTATAAAACGTTCTAATTTTCCATATATTTGCTTTTAAAATAATAATTCGGTTGGGGTTCAAATACCGTGACGGTAGTGCGGGCTACCTGTGGTCACGCTAACCTTAGACCGCTGCGCCGGCAGTACCTCTGAGTGACCAGTTGGCAGAGCATGTAATCACGATAGTCACTAACAACCGCTGTAGTTAATACATCTAAACTCAGTATCTTCAGTAGGAAACTGCCGTCAAGAAAAAAAGACGAGATAACAGTTTTAGAAAACAGCTTTCTCGATTTTCTCTTATAATTTATTTAAAAGCTTTTCTTTGAAAATTGGCTAAAAGAATCTGTAATTGGTAAAATACTCGTTGAGTGGTACAGGTTATTAAAAATCTCACTAGATCTGAACTTTTAAAGTATATAACGGTTTTCTGTTCATATCTTTGTTCAGTTCATTGTCGCAACGGTCCATGATTAGAGACGGCAAGATTCGTTTGAATGATCTAAGAGAGAACGCAAAAGAATGTAGCTTTCATCGATTAATTTAATACGCTGGACGACTTTACACTATACAGTTCGATTACCATGATACACAATCCGGCTGTTTGTGTCACTTGCATACAAATTCCTCTTGAGATCCAATTCTGCCTTGCTTCACAAATTACCCTTTCTGGCAACTGCAGTTCTTGAAGGAAACAAATCCTGTAAAATTTATTGTCTATATACGATTCTTACGGGCGGCGAAAGGGGAAATTAAGAAGTCAATTTCATTTTATAGTGAGATTGATAATTCATACAATTTAATTAGTTAAAACTTATATTGAACATTCTGCTATAATCAAACACAATTCAGTAGATTACAGCACGTTAACTAGATCACAATTTTTTGTTTCATACTGAACATATGTGTATGTCGATCAGACAGCCTCAAAGAATATATTCCAGATAAGTGTTTTCATCAATATGCAAATATGGCCTGTACTTATTTGACAATGTGTATAGTTCCGCTTTCAGATTAGTTTGGGATTTATCCAAAAACTTAAACGGATATGATTTCTCTGAAGGGAACAAAAACCTAAGTTCTAAAAACTGAACCGTTCTTAAACTCAAAGCTGAGTTATGATCACAAGAGGCTCTACATATAAGTGATATTTACGCATATGACGAGTGATCAAAGTTGCTCGACTGTAAATTTTTACAAGGCGTGTAATGAATTAAGAATTGTGTGAACCCTGAATAACTGAATTTATGGCTATTCTTGAAAGTGTTCATTTCACGTTTTTTTTTTCAAACTTCTTGTACATTCATAAAAAAAACCCAAGATTTTTTACCGCAGCTCTCAGTTTCTTTAAAGCTACAGCTCTCGTGTTGTCCTTTTTTCTGTTCTTGATCTTTTAGGGCAAGAAAAAAAAAAACCCGGTTTATCATACAATTGTTCCAAAAATTCTTCGAGGGAGGGCGCTTTTAGTATAAACCACTATAAACCACCAAATTAAACTAAATAGTTATGATACGGTCCATATTTTGATAACTATAATACAATCTATTAACCGTGCCTATTTTTTACTTTTTGACGGGCGTAATGTTCTTCATCTCTTAAATGTTTGTCACTCTGGTTGTTGTAACATTTCTGCACTTCCTAGGCATTTCTTATATCTATAAAAATAAAAAATGGCAATGGGCACGCAAAGCCAGTGCGCGCGCTGATGATGCACCGGGATATTTTTTTGGGTGACCTTAAACCCAAAGGCACCGATCCTTTATAACTTCTACCCACCAAATTTTAGCTCTCTGCAACCCTGTACCACGACCTTAATTATGCATACTCAGTAGAGTATTCAATCTCGTTCCCAGGGCCCTCCCGCCTTTCTCCCACGAAGGAGGAAGAGAGGACCCTGGAACTGTAGGTTGTGAGGTGTGTATTTTAAAGTAACGTTCAGAAACTTTTTTAATATGTGTGTTTTTTTTTAATTTTTTTTCCTTAGAAATCTAAAATCGACCTAAACCATTACGGAGGTAGAAGCATCAGACAAGATCTTTCCTGTTCGGCATTTCAAGAGATGATTTTGAAACCATGGACTCGACTGTTTGTTTATGGCTTGTTGGGGTTAATGTACGAGATTGTATTCACAGCCTTGTGGGACCTGGTGAAGTCCAACTTCACTGACCTTTCTCTGAAAGGTTACTCCTCTATCTGGTCATTTTTCATCTATGGAACTTGTACTTTCTGTGCCGAACGATTCTACAGTTTATCGAGAAAGAGATTCTCGGCGTTCTCCCGTGGCCTGGTTTATATGCAGATGGCGTATAGCTGGGAGCTTGTGTGTGGTCTTGCTCTTCGGCAGTTTAATGCGTGTACGTGGGATTACACAGACTTTCGGTTCGATGTCATGGGGCTCATTGCACTTGAGTACGCACCGATATGGTTTTTGGTTGGCCTTTTTCAAGAATACATCTTTGATTATTGCCTAAGTTTATCTCAATCTCAATGTGAACACGAAAACTGTCAAAAGAAAAGCTCTTGAAAATGAGTCTGTGCTATGAAATTACTCACACTATAAACTCCTATTTGCTTTACTGTAGTTTAACATAATTAAAAAGCTTTATAAACAAGAAAACTAACAGTGTTTGTGTTTTTATGCTGCGCTTTTTTTCAAGACGGAGAGCCGTAACAAAGTTCATGATCAGTCCTCGGTTTGCGTCACGTAGCTGTTTTATTTCTTTTATAAAGTGCGTTCGTATGTATTTTGGTTACTTAATAATGTTCTTTGTCAATTACAAAAGCATAGGTCGCTGTTGAGTGGGAGGTTTGCACGTACTTCGCATCCCTGTTAAATATCTACGTGCTGGCTCGTGTGCTCAATGACCGGAAAGTACTGACGTCACAAGTGTTGTGAGCTGTTACGGTTGCGTAAACAGGAAATAATATTTAATTTGGACATGTATGACGCTGGTACTGTACTTACAAGTGCTAAAAGTTACAATTACGCGTAAGGCAAACATTGCGTACAGCCTTTGAAAGAAAAGATCTAAAAAGGACACAAGATTAGAAAAAAAAAGGCAAAAAAGGGCAAAAGGCTACAAACAGTAAAGATGTAGCGCAACAGAAAAATCATTTTATTTAATTCGTAGATCTAGATGGGACTCATTTTAAATTTAAACAAAGTTTTCAATGTCATGTCGACTCTACAGTCTCGCGTTTTCTCGGTTCAAAACCAAATCCTCGATTAAATCGGTTTTTTGTGTTCTTAATGTTTTAGTAGAGTAGAGTTTCTCCATTTACTTAAAACAAATCTGATGAGGTACTGTAATATTTTAGTATTTCGTCTCAATTTCTGCAACCCGTCCAAGCTTCTTGGTAAGGCACCAACAACATACTAGCTAAAACTCTTATAAAAGTAAGCTGAGAAAGCTAGCTAAAGTATAGATTAATCGGGGGGGGGGGTACTGCGGGGTCGGAAAAGTCCCCAAAACACCCCAAAAATAAAACCAAGGCATAAAAAATTTCCACTCTAAAAATCCCTCTCGGTTTTAAAATTTCCCTATAAAATATCAATCGAAAATTGACATTTAGGTTGAAAATGTAATATTATAAATTCATAAAAACTCGGCGTTGTTCATCCTTAGTCATCATCACCCTTCGGCATCCGAGGCCGGGATCCTTATAGTGGAAGAGGTGAGGTCAGTGCTGTGGATAAACGGCTTCTCTCAACAGAAGCAACTGATGTCTCTGTGAGTTTAGCCCTATACTGTACATGTCCCGTTGAAGTCCTGAAATTCGTTTTTTAGCTCATCTCAGTTGAAGTAGATGCATTACACGGCCACAAGATATTCTTTTATCTATCGTCACAGGTTATAACTAACTTCTACTTTTAACAAATCTCTTCTGTTACAACTGAAGTCTAGTTTGGTTGGCTAGGAAAAGTTAAAAAGGGTCTTATAAAGTTGGTTTACAGAACTGAGGTACTTCGTCGGTCGCGGAGGGGGTTGGGGCGGCGGGGTACTTTTGGGATGACCGTCGAAGAAGTCCTCCAAACACCCTAAAAAATGCCAAGGTACAAAAAATTTCCACCGTAAAAATTATCTCTAGGTTTAAAAATTACCCTAAAACTACCAATTGAAAATTGACGTTTTTCCATGGATAGCTAGCGGGTCGGCGCTAAGTCCCCTGGTGTTGTGCTGAATGTGATATTCAGTAAATAAAAGCGCGTGTGTAGTTAAGTAATTGGTCGTTGGCCAATAGGACCTATAGGCTTAATTTCTCGTTCAGAATGCATGTTTGCTAAAACACGGGGTTGCAAGGAGTCTAACAGCTTCGTGTAATTCAACCCTAAAAAATACCAGGCTCTTGGTTTAACACAGGATTTCCTTCAACAACCCCTAAAAATACTGGACTGACTATTTTAACCCCTGAACTGAAACACGACGTTCATACTTACCGCACCAACATAGAGAATACCCCCCGACCAACATAGAGAATACCCCCCCGACCAACATAGAGAGTACTCCCCCCGGTACTTCGGTATTTCAGAATGCTTGCTTCATTGCAAAAGGCTTATGCATGAAACAACGATTCCTCGCAACAAGAGAAGAATTCGAAGCTCAATTTTCGTTCAAATGCTGAGTTTTTTGCGTTTAATTTTGGCAATGGGTTTGGTACAGTAACTTTATCAGTCTTAACTTCAAAACACATCAGCACCAAACAAACAAAGTCATATTGCGCATGGCTTGTTTGGCATCCTTGTTGCTAATCGTGCGTTGCACTTATGAAGTCATGAGACAAACAAACTAGCTATCGTAAAGTCGAGAGGCGGCTAATGCAATGTTTAGAACCGACCATAATATCTAAAATTTAACAAGGGAATCGATTGCTGTATTTATAAGATCGCTACGTTATCTACACACCTAAACATGCCTCTGTTTGTCTGAGCTCGAGTCACGTCAGAGGTAAAACTTTCCGGTTTAAGTATAAATAGTGCACAACGCTATTGCTTGGTTGCTCAGGATGCCTGAAAACAAACAGATTATTGAAAATATTACTCTTTATAAAGAATTACTTTGAAACAACAACATCAGATATAAGATCTCCCTCCCTCCCCTGTCCCCGACCATCAACTTCTTCCATCCCTCTCTCCCTCCCCTGTCCCCGACCATCAACTTCTTCCATCCCTCTCTCCCTCCCTCTCCTGTCCCCGACCATCGACTTCTTCCATCCCTCTCTCCCTCCCCTGTCCCCGACCATCAACTTCTTCCATCCCTCTCTCCCTCCCCTGTCCCCGACCATCAACTTCTTCCA
>JAOBRD020453197.1:0-18163 GCA_027575215.2 Hydrozoanthus sils | reverse complement strand
TGTTACACTCACGCTTGCCAAGGTATTAACAATAAAATACAGAGAAGAGGGAATGGTGCATCTTTTTATTTGAGACTCAACATTGTCTAAAGAAATATGATACTAACAACGGTATCTTTTAATTGTTTCTTAGTTTTAGTCATTAAATCTTGTAAAGTACAAAACTTCTGATCTTTCGGTTCCCTGGGCCCAGGGCGCTAGAAACGCAGTATGCGAGGTTGAAATTTTTGATAAAAGCAAATATCATGAAGGAAAATCATAATCAAAACACAAACAGGTAATTTGATATTAGCCCGAAGACTTGGCATGTTTTCATATCCTTATTCTTGTCCTTTCAGCGGATTGCTCGGTTGTAGGAGCTTATTACCCTCACGAGACCGACTGTAATAAGTTCTATCAGTGTGCCCATGGTAACGCAGTTTGCATGACTTGTCCGTTCAATCTCTATTGGGACGTTACGCATACAGTTTGCAACTTTCCTAACAATGTCGATTGCACCAACGGTAAGTTCTATCGTCTTTCTTTTCAAATACAAATCTTCGTTTTGTTTAATAAACAGTTTTGACACAAGCCAGGAATCACGAGAGAACAAAGTCCCCTTCGAGGTCTGCCACTCAGGACCCATGGTTTAACGGCCTTTTACCGAGAAGACGTGAAGATCTAACCGTTTGCAGATGTTAAAGCAAAAACAGCACCTTTTCTTCAGTTATTTTGAGACCCTGAGTGATTTTTTAAGTAATTTTTCCCTACCCGATATTTGTGCGAGAAATTATCTTGTTTTAAATGGTTTGAGAGTTAATGAAGTGAAATTTCTTCTTCCTTGTTTTGTACCTAATTTGATGTTGACAAGTTCATTAAATAAACTATTATCATTATTACTATAATCTTTATTTCATTGTAATTAATTCTATAGAAGTAATGGTTTATTTTCTTTCGCAGGGGTACGCTCAAGATAACATTGAGATTGGCTGAGCTGACGACTTTTCAGCTAATAATAGCGAGAAGCTGCAATAAAAGGCATTAGTTAATTTATCTGTAACAAAGCTCTTTTAAGACGACTATTGAACTATAAAGAAACAAGTTTTAGGTCTAGATTATTTAAAAACATCAGAATTTCGTTTGGTAGCGGTCTTTTACTTCCTTATTCGTTACTTCCATGGGGAACTGAAGGTAAAAATAGTTTTGCTTCGAGTTTAGCTGTGACTGCTTTAAAACTAGAAACATGTCTTTTAGGAAGACCCTTTTTGTGTTCAAGGTACTGCTTACGGTGGAATACTGTCAGTACATGTGCACAGCCTGATATTCTCAAACGGTAAAAAACATTCACACAATCCTGCGAGAAAAGGTGTTCTAAAAACTCAGTACTAGTGTTATGTTTCATTTCGAAATTCAGTTCCTCCTTAATGGAACTTGTGAAAATTTTCTTTTAGTTTGCTTGCATCAACAGGTATATTCCATTTTAACATGTGTTATGCAGTAAGATAATTGCACGTCTTGAGAACGTCACGGAACTCTGGCAGATGTCTTGCAAATTCTGAGTCATTTTGGTCGGAGTGTTTTTCAGTCCCAACATCTCAATTTCTATAGTTTAGTTCATAGTCTTTCGTTAAATTTTTCTAAAACTTGTTTTTCTATATATATAATAGCAAATTTAGCATTAAATTATTCATGTTGCTGATTTACCTTAAGAATTCGGTTGCATTTGTTAATGATTTGATAACTTAATAGAATTTTACTTAAAACTATTCTTGTTACTTAGTAAAGGGAAAAGAAGGGTCTGATTTGTTTAAATTTCAACTGAAGCCATTTGTCATTGATATTTTTGTTGCTCTAAGGCTTTTCCAACACCGACCGTAAATGAACAAAAGTGCTTACTTGACCATTTTAAGCCCCAGAAATAAGTTTTCAAAACAGTTCATTCAATGCGAATAAAATTCAAGTTATACGACGGCGGTTTATGAGGTCACATGGTTTGAAAAGACTCCAAAATGCCCTATACTAGCGTTTACAGCGAGTTAGTGAGTTTTTGCTCAAACACTGGGCCTCCAGACACGCAAGATTTGCAATGATTATATGAATTTGACCGGAAAAGTGAGACTGATCTCCTGTCTTTATAAACATGTGACATTACAAACATCTAATAGCATCTTTCGCGCTAGGCATTTCGTCTTTGAAATTCTTCTCGAAATTTATGTTAAAAACCAGTAACAAGTGCGAAAGTGGAAATAATAAGGACCAAACTTTAATTTTAGATATTTTAAACTAGTTTGAAGATTTTGCTTCGTTAGCACTTAAAAAAAAATATTTTGAAGCACGATGGGAACGCTAAGCTAAGGGCGTTAAGTTGGATCAACTTTCTGTATCCACACGCTGATGAAAATACCTTTGAGCTAGTTTACCTTTTTTCAAGGAAAACAAGCAGAAAAAGATCCATGCATAATTTAGAAACGATGATAATCATAGCGTAAACCCCAGGCCCTTGGGAAGGGATGGTCCAATGGGCCACTTTCGATATATTAAAATTCAATGTAAAACAATGGACTTGAATGCGAGGCTGAGGGGAGCAACTGATACAAACTCTTTATTTTATTCCCCTGAACCTCATTCTCATGTCCATTTTTTGACAATGAATTTTAATATACCGAAAGTGGCCTATTGGTACGCTCGGAATCCCACCCCTTCCCCTTCCAAACCTGGTGCTAGCTAACGAAATTGCCACGTGTTTTTAAAACGCGCATTTATTGGTTTGAGTATCAAGATTTGAGACGTATTCTCCAACCTCGTTCCCATGGCTTTACTCTATGTTGTAGGGCAAAGCCACGAAACGAGGTTGCGGTAACCTTGTGGTGATAAGATTAAACAAAACTTTTCGTAGTACAGCTGGATTATTTTGCAAACTTTTCTGGTAAAATGATAAAAGACACAATTCATAATTCAATTATACCTTGGTTCGTGCAGAGTCCATCGCCATTGAATTTGACTATGTAAATAAAAAGGGGAAGAGATTTTGCAAGAACTAGACGCTGATCTAAGAGCATTCACTGGGCGACCTTTTGTTCCCAGTAGCCTTAATTGTTTCTAAACGAACTGATTCAACAGTGGCAGTCATTTTGAAGGCCAGATAATATTAATGCTTCCATTTTACACTTGTGTACGTGCTATGCCAGAAAAATCTTTTGTTTTTATGAAGCAGGCATTTACTTATACTTTGTACTTGAGTGCCCAGTGAGCCAACAACACTTATTTCTCAAAAGCATTTTTTGAATTTTATTTTTGCTACTACTGTCCAAACACTTCTTTTAAGCTGTAGAGTCCATCTGTGCATAATTCTCTCTCTTTTTCTTTTCGCTCTCAATTACTTTTTACTTTGGGTTCAGGTAATGTGCCTTAGCTGGCGCCGCAAGGAATTATGGGGGCGAAATTTTGTTTAGTCGACAACGACGTAAAAACAATCTGAATCTATGACTGGGCATACCACAGGTAGCCCAGTAACAGGAATTTAAACCTGAAAAATCAATTGCAGCGCAGCTCTCTTTGTAAACTTGATTGTACAAGCTCCGCTGCAACAAGCCCTTAGTTCGATGTTAATGTCCAAAACTGAGAGAAAACACTTGAATCCAGATATTTGTCTTACGAACGTGTTTTCTTTGTAGACACATTGCCAGTTTTTCTTGGAGCTAACTTAATTGGCTATTGATTTTGGCACTTCTTCAAATGATCATTCCAAATCTGATAGCGGCTGTAAGGGTCGAAAATTTTCACGCTTTGATATTTTTTAGCTAGGTTATTTTATTTAACAAAAATCCCGACGAGCCCCCCAATACTTTTTACCATGAAGTATTCCCGAGGGGAGGGGCTTAATGCTTCTTTTTAAATCAACAATCCGAGTAAGAACTAAGCAGGTTAACGGAAGTGGAATGCAGAAAGGTGCTAATTGCGGTATTGTTTAACAGTTGATATGATTGGCTAAAGCTAAGTAAGCTAATGTATTTCTTTCCAGTTCACTAATTCAAGCCCCTTTATTGTTGAAACATTACTGCTTTTAAATCTAAGAAAAATTCCATGTGGGGATCACTGAAAGTGAAAAGGTTTTCTTTGCTTTGGAGTTCTGTCTTGCATTTCAGTGAGGAAAACTGGGCTTACGGCATTTCATGTCGGCACCGCTTTCGCTCGCTTCTTTCAAATCTATCATTTCAACTGAATCTGAAGTGCTATCCTATCACTGATATGTTTGGTCAGCGAAAAAAAAAAATCAAAAAACATAGTACGAAATTAGAGCGAAAATAAAGTCAATTGATAGGATAGCTTTTGCCAAACGGTAGGAAAACGAGTTAAAAGTGTAAGGAGCGGAGACAGCTATCTATAAACAAGTCCACGGTTGCGCTTTGGGTAGTCCCGTCAATCAAATTGTAGCTACATCAAGCAAAATGCCGTTCCCATGTTTCACGATTGTTTGAACACTATTGACCCGCACATTTCTCTCACAATCAGTAACATGAAACCAATGGCCAGCTCTCTTTCCTGAACACCCCCATCTCAAGACATTTCAACAGTTACTTAGACATCAGTATTTACAGGAATAAAACTTTATCTTAAAATTAACTTGCACTCTATTAATCAGTTTTTACTCTTTTTAACAGATGAAGGTAATAGGATCAATCCTTATAAGTTTTTATCAGAGAACGTTTTAATGTAGTTATTTCAATCATAAACCGACAACCTGATAACGATGCATCAGTATTTTTACTAACTGTTTATTTATTCCCACAATTCATTCATAAATCCTTTTATGTCTTTAACCTTGGTTTACAAGTTCATTGGGGCAATTTGCAAACACAAAAATATCATTTTATTAATTCTTAATTGTTTGAAAATGGTCGTTGAACACTAAACCATGTGTCAAATTATTATGCAGAACTCTGTTTCCGTTCATTGACGCCATAAAGGACACTATAACTAGCCGCCTGTAGTTGAAATGACGTTTCAGCGGGTGTATTTGGGGGCTATTGCAATTTTCTGGCTCTGCAAGAAGGAAAAATATAAAAAATGTGTTTTTTTTTTTTAAATACAATGGGACAGAACACGGTCCTCGGCCATAACTAAAAAGAAGATAATTACTCTCAAGAAAATAGTATGATATCCAAAGTGCACCAGATTATGCCAAGCGCAGATCCAGGAATTTAGGTAAGAGGCGACCGTAAAACCTCAAAGCAAACCCTGATCTCTCGCCCA
The DNA here is from genome assembly GCA_027575215.2 of Hydrozoanthus sils. Taxonomy (NCBI): domain Eukaryota; kingdom Metazoa; phylum Cnidaria; class Anthozoa; order Zoantharia; family Hydrozoanthidae; genus Hydrozoanthus; species Hydrozoanthus sils. Next base: position 12,931 of record JAOBRD020453197.1, on the reverse strand, counting down.
CAATCAAGTACCGCGGAGCATAATTCGGGGGGCTGAGGTCAGGCATAACACGACCCTACGAGCGCTGAAGGCGCGAAGATTTTAGGGAGTCCAGGAGCATGCTTCCCCGAAAAGTTGTGAAATTTCGAACTTCTGAGATCGCCGAAAATTCCCTTATTTCTATCAGTCAAACCGAAGTTATGTTACGTTTTTCATCGTTAATTTTTGTTAGTTTTCTTAGGCAAAATTATTGGTGAGGCTAAAACCAACCTAGTATATAGCTCCCTTGTCCCTGATATTCTACACGCGTTTCACAAAGCCTGACTTGTTTAAAAGCACACAAAATAACAGTATATATGTCTGCGAACCTTTCTCACAAAAAAAATGCACTCGCATCATGACTATCTTAAAAAGTACACGTTGAAGGCACATGGAATTTTCAACATATAGCGGCGAGCTAAATGCTAAGCACACCCAGTTTCTCATTCGCGATTGAAAAAAAAAACATGACCAGTGTTTTCTTTCTTAGACCAATGAAAAACTATTTAAGTTTCACTTTTTTAAAAAAAATAAGTTACTGTAAAAACTATATTTCTATTTTTATAGAGGTCAGTTGTTCCACTAAAAAAGGGAGGAGCGACCCAATCGGCTGCTCCCTAAATCTGTGCCTGTTACACAGCTGGCCCTCGGTTAAAAACTGTTGTTACAACAGATTCATTGCCACTGTTCTACTTTCTCTGATCCTTTCTGAGTAGCAGCTAAGCAGAAAGACATCTGATAGCAATTTAAACGGGTATTTACCACCGAATTATCGACTGAATTCTTAAAATACATGTACAAACTAGAGTAATCGGAGATTAAAGAGTGCATTCGACATGCTGGTCAGGTCAATGAAGAATTGTTTGTATTGGCAGTGGGAAGCAACCACCAACATTAATAATCTGGATCAAAATTTGTCAACAAATCCGTCACAAAACGCAACGTTTCATTCCTAAAATTGCATCACTGCACAATTTTCTGATTTTGTGACAAATATCTATACTCTTATTTCTCTGCAACAGTTTCAAAAAAAGACAATTCAACAAACATTCACTCACGACATCGACGTCGAAAAACGTATCGTTGGTTGATAATAGTCACCAACCTACCACGGCCGCATGAAGTCGAGGCATTTTCCGGCCGGCTGGCCGTACCTACCAAAATGTTCTGATAGAATCAAGCCTAAGCCCGCGAGCAACGACACGGTTAGTATGCGTTCTCCTTCGTCGAGCGCAATTAAGACTACGAAATGCATGAAAACGAATCTCGGGTTTTAAGAAAAAACGATATTTTGGTGATAAAAACACCTTAAGAAGATAAATTCAAATCTTTTCGTGCTTTAATGCAAACTATTACTTTAAAACTTTCTTGACAGTTTTGAAATATACCATTTTTAACTGAAGTTATATCACGAGGTTCAAAATATATGTTACTGTGTGCATTAAGGAATTAAAGAGGAGCATAAAAGAAAACCAAAAGACTTTAACATTATCTGCTTTTTTCTCGTTAGTTTTCCAAAGTAGATGTTAATTGATAAAAAAAAAGAAGAAATAGAAGGTAAAGATAGTTATATAAAGTTATACATAAGAAAATTTACTGAAAATGTTGTAGAGAGAAGCAGAGGCATAGAACTATACATATATGAGAAAATAAACTTGTTTTGGATTCACATATGTTGGTTTCATTGAGGTACATCTTGATTCATAAACCTATACAAAGACTTAAGCTCCGCGGCTTCTATATCTAGCTTATTTCTATAAAATTTGCTTCAAGGAAAAATCTTTTTTTAGTATAGTGGCTTTGTTTGATCATAATGACCCAGCTGTGATGTCAAAGCCAAAGGGCATTACAGAGAATTAGATTTTGCCCGGAGGCTCGGAGTGCGAATACTACAATATTTTAGCGGTGAATTTTTTATGGACATTTTTCAAAACTTAAAAAATGTTGTGAAGTAACTCCAACCGACCTGAAAACAAACAGCTAACCAAAATATACTGTTTGACTTTATACATTCTTTGTTTATATGAACGTCGAGCCGAACGTTCTTAAATATTTTCGGGATATCAGCCTCAAATGTTCTTAAACATGTTCCTAAAATATCTTTACTGATTTTAGACAATGTGGATAATACATGTACCGATTATGTGGTACATTTGTTAATAAATGTAAGAACTGCGATTTGGTAAATGAAAAAACATGTGCTGTAAATTTGTTATCGGCAAACTTTAGTCAAGAAGCCCACCGAAAAGCAAATTTTTTGATAACACTGTATGAATTATTTGCAATAGGTTATCATCATAAATAAATGTTCTTCACCTTTTCTCGGCCAGAGCATGTTCTTAACATGAACTTGAATTTTTGGCTATTTTCAGCCTCATGTTCTTATATAAAAAAAGTCCTTATACAAAAAATGGTGTATGTTTCAACATCTGTTATGGACTTGGATTAAAAGCAAAATTTGTTTAGGAGTGCCTTGCATAACCATTTTAATTTACTAAACTAAAGTATCTAATAAAGGATTGTTCTACACGGGAATACTTTGTTTCGATAGCGTCACAGTTAATCAACGGGTATCATAATGCCTGTCTTGCGTCAGACCAATTTCCAAGTTTTCAAACGATCAGCGAGAGCTAATTGAGATAATTATACTGAATACGTTAGAAAAAGCAATTAGTTTCTTTCTAAGTGGACTACGGTATAAAAGAATGATAAATTTCCCTTATCAAGCAATACACTTCTGTTGGAAACAAAACTAAGCTCCATTTTCTATCAAAATGGTGTCAGGATTACATCAAGCATGTTTCCTCGTGGCACATATTATGATGGCTTTTCTGCCGGGACAAGGTAAGGCAAACGATTTTAATCTTTATTTCAAAAGTCCTTAGACGGTGGGTTTAAACCATAGAAGCTACTGACACTGGTATCAAGACGAAAGGGGTTAGGAAAACAAGAGTTTTTGCTTTTGCGATTCTATGTAATCAGAACTGGTGTCTTTAAATAGCTGGTAACAACGTATGCAGGTATTACAAAGTTTTTGTCCTAGCTGTCTGTTCGGCAACTGTGCCTCCAACTGCCTTGCAAACAGCTTATTTTTACACGTTTTTAAAACTTGTTTTTGAAATGAAATTTTTATTGTTTACCATGACACTTTTCTAAGTTGTTCAATGGCTGGTTAACTTTAACCTATATTGTAAAGCCAAAACTCAAGCAGTATAGTTTCTTCATAAAGAAAAAGTTTATGGTCCTTTTGAAATACTATTTATTTTTTCACAGAAAAAAATGTCAGTTCCAAAATTGCAGCTCAAATTTGTTTCTGTAAGGTTAGAAAAACGAATTAAATTTAAAGTTAATATAAGTACATACTGAGCATACATCAACCAGTGTACAACATAGTTTTAAAGTAAAAAGCATTGAAACTCTATTTTAAAGCAATGTTTCTTTTGTGCTTTAATAGTTTAGCCAATCATAAAAGCAAAGAAAACGTTTTGGTTTGCGATGTTCCCCACATGGAGTTTTTCTTAAATTTAAAAACAAAATTGTTTCAACTTGAAAGGAATGATTAAATGATCTGGAAAGAAATAAATTGACTTACTTATGAAGATATAGTCGATTTTCAAAGTTTAGCCAATGAGATTAACGGTTTAACAATATCACAATTAGCACCTTTCTGCATTCCATTGCATTTGACCTCTCTAGTTCTTACTCGGATCGTTACTTAAATGAACTGTAGATTCATTATCATCCTGAAGAACGCTACATATACCCTTTCAAAAGCCCCCAATCACTAAACTTTGACAGCAAGCTAGCAAAGAAACTTTAGCATCTAGCAAAATAGCCGCCTTCTAACAAATGATGTATCACTGCATAATATGCAGGAGGGCTGACTCAATTGCAATCACCAAGCGTAATGAAAGTCGATATTGTTTCTGACAAGCTCATATAAGCGTTATGGAAACATACGTTTTATGAAAGAATTCAATTCCTTAAATAAAAAGAATGTAAAATTTAAAACAGTGACTTTTTAAAGTTGTCACTAGAGTAGCTAAATGGTTAATTTTTTTTTCTTTTTTTCCGTTTGATCAAGTGTGCATGTGGAGTTGTCGGCGGCGAAGTGGCCAAGCGGTTTAAGCGCGTTCGACTCGTAATCCTAGGTTCGCGAGTTCAAGCCCCGGTGAGACCATTGTGTTGTTTCTCTGAGCCAGACACTTTACCTGACTTTGTTCCAGTCGACTAAGCTGTATAAATGAGTGTACCAGTTCTGCTGGGAGCTAACCTGCGATAGATTGGTGCCCTGTCCAGGGGTAGTTAAAAACTCTCATCCGCTTATCACTACAGAAACCGGAGATACAGTAAGCGGCGGCCTAATGAGCCACTTAGGCTGGAGAAAGAAATTAGCTTTAGCGTAGCATGTGAAGTGCCAGCAAGGCTGGATCGAAAAACAAGTCTTAACTACATAATTCCTATTTTAAACGGCATTTCAACGATGCCGGAAAAAAGTTGTCACCACACAGTTTTTTTAAAAGCTTTTCGTTGATGTTAGATGCGAGTTGACAAACTCCATAGATTTCTTTCACGTCAAACCTAGTCAAAAGAAGCTCCAGTTAAAAAAGATACCAACGTCTTCTTAAAGTTAACACTGGGCATGCTCAAAGAGGTCCTCAAGCGCACACCCTCGTTCCCAGCGTCTGCGTTCCCCTTGACCAGCAGTCGGGAAAACGAGCGACCCTCGAAAGATCCGATTTCAAGTCCGAAAATATCCACCCTCGTAAGTCGTACCCAGCGTCTTCGTTCCCGTAGTCAAGGGGAACGGAGAGCTGCATGGGTACGGGGGTGCTCTAGCGCAGTAGTCGCACTCACAAGGCAATATATGGACAAGCTCTCTTTGTTAAAAATTCCATACATAATATTACTGTTTAAGAAATGTTCTTTGTTCTCGTCTTTCCACAACCCCGTGTACTTAGAATGAAAATCAAAAAACAAATTTTATTCTGTAACAGGTTTGTCTGTTGAAAGGATTAATTTTAAAAAAAATTAGAATGCCATATAGATTTACAAGATTTAGAATAATGGTTTTAATGATGCCAGGAGTTTAGGAGCTATGTGATTGGTCCAACAAAATATTCCGCCCAAAAAGCTTTCTAAGGGTATTCTTAATAATGCATTTCTTGTAATTTGGAAATAAACCTTTGCCTGACGACGACACAATAGCGTTTTCCAGCACTTAAACGAGGTTGATCGTGTTACTTGCTTGTTATGTACAGTGTAATGAACATTCCAGTAAATAAACAAAGTAGAACAGACATAACAAATTGTTGAACAGTAAAAACAGTTGAAATTGATGCAAAATTCCCGCGATCTCACATAGCATTTCACCACCAAGCCTCATGATGCACTTTTGACGTCATCATGCATAAAGACCATTGTGAAAGGTATAAAAAATGCATTTACGACATTCTTATGATTTTCTGTGTTTAATTGACAATCCTCCCTTCCTAGTTTTAAGGGGACCAATGTCAAAGTAACTTGACAATGACCAAGGAACGTTTCCTATCATTCCAAAACTTCAGAACAAAATAACTCGTTCATACGAGTTTCTAAAATTGGGTCACTTTTGAAAATATCGATGGCTAATTTCAAAGAAAATCAAGTTCAAAATTTTAAATTTGATAATGGTTTTTGATATGTACGTATTTTCCACTATTTTCCGGAGATTAATCCAGTTGGGTTTACAGCAGTTTTAAAACAGGTTGTCAGAGCCATTAGTTAGTTGATACGAGCCATGACTAAAACATTTTGTAAGAACAATGAGGCTCAGATTGGATAAAATTTAAGAACAATTAAGGACAAGCTGAGGCTTTGGCTCGATAACTGATTTTTTTTTCACTTTATCAAGCTTCGATCTTTAACTGAATAATGCAGAAATGATTTGCAGTTTTTCTCTTTTAAGCAGTCATTGCTTCAAACTATATGCTGTACTTTGCTCCGAAATATACTTACAGTTTGTTTTCCAATTCACTTATTGCAATACCTTCAGCTTAGTTTTTTCTTTGGTTTAAACTGCGCATATAAATAAGAATAATTTAAGAACATTTTGAGGTTCAAAGCGCCAAAAATTTAAGAAAAATGAGCCTCGGCCAAATTTACTGGTTCTTATAAAAAGGCGTGTAAATTCGTACGAGGTTCTCACAGTTTATTTTAACATTATACAGAGCTTTCGACGTCAATTTTGTTGAGATAGATTAATCTATTGAAGTGGTCCTTTAGCATGCATAATGGTATATATGAACATAACAATGCACGATTAAAAGCGATTTAAAAGCTATTGCTGCCTACTGCTGCTTTAAAGATGTAAAGTGTAAAATAATATTAAAAACTGGGCTTTCGCGCGCCGCTCTACAGCACCATCAGAGTTATAAAAGAAGTTTAACAAAATCGACAACTAAACTCTTAGAGAGGTCCAGCTGGGGTATGAAATCAAACTATCCAAAGTATGTAGTTTTAAATCGGTTTTAAATTGCGCATTTTTTTTTTGTTGAGATAGTTGTACACAGCACTCACCCTAGGGGGAAGGGGTTAATTATACACAACACTTGCCGCTGACCGTAGGGGGAGGAGGGTTAGTCGTACGAAGATTTGTTACAAAGAAGTTGCTGTTTTATCTTATAAGTTAAAGAAAAATTTGTTAGTTTTTGAGTCAATTTTCCTCTATAAATAACCGATGCGCTTTATGCAAGCGTACTTTGGTAAGCAATAAAACAAGATATTTACAAGCTAAATACGCCAAATGTCACTGACTTGCTAAACGCTTATTGTGGACTTCAGTTTCTTGTGCTGCATTTTTAATAACTATATTTAGCCTGATAGTAGGCAATTGGTTGTTTCATTTTAGCGCGGAAACTTCACAGTGCACGACACTGCTGCCATCTTGGTCTTTAGTATTTGTAGAGAGCGAAAATGGAAGGAAGGGGAAGGGAGCTTGGTGTTCAATGCGGCTTGACCACGAGATAACAAAAAATAAAATAATAAACTAATAATCATCTATAAGCTAAGCAAGCTAAATAATGTTCAACTTGCGTTTAAAAGAAAAGTTAGTCTTGATTTGGTAGAGGGTCCAATGAAGGAATGAAGCAAAAGCAAGAACTGTTAAAAATGTCAGTTTTCCCCCATCTTCTGTTTTTCTTGCAACAGAAATTGCGCGCCCCTTGCACGTAAGCAATAAAACATCCCCATAATTCCTTTAAGGGAAAAGGTGAAAACATAACTAAAGTACTTTTATCGCTTGTGTTGTTGCCGCACGAAACGGCTAACCTTTATTGTTATTTAAGCTTGAAACAATAGTAACATACAATGGTTCAAACGCGGACACCATTTACATCGATTCAGTAATGAGGTTAAAACCCTTAGCTAAATACTGTATTGTCACTACCCATCTTTAACTGAACCCATTTAATTTGCACATGCATGAAACATTTTATTACTTCAGTAGATAAACCCCCTCCCTGTTAAGGAATAGTGCTGGAAAGATTTTGTCAAAATCTTTTATGGTTCTTGAAATATAAATTAACATTTAATGTTTTCAACTGATGACGTCATTAACGGTTCCGACAAATTTGCATTTTTTTAAGATATGTTGCCAATCCATAACATTTGGATGTATTTAAATCCAAAGTTAGGCTGCTGATGTATCTCGAGGTAGAATGATAGATCATCAGTCCAAGTTTGGCTCGAATTCATCTGAAAGTGATGGATTGGCAGCAGATTTTAAAGAATGAAAATTTGTCGGAATCACTTAGTGACGTCATCAGTTGAAAACTTTAAATGTCAATATCTCAAGAACCATAAAAGATTTTGCCAAAAAATTTTCATCACTATTTCTCAATTAGTAAGGTCTATCCACTGAAGTTATAAAAAATTCACTTCGTGTGCACTTTAAGATAACTGTTTTCCTTACTTCCTTATTATATCCGAAACCACTTTTTTTGGCTGTATGTTTAAATAAAGCTAAGTTATCTATCCTTGATTCCAAATTTTGGCAAGGTTGGTCAATACAACTCCTTATTTCTATCTTTGGGCACAGTGCGCTCAAAGCCGCTATTTTTCAGAGGGGACGTATATGCGTGTGTCCTTTGTATAGTTGTCTACCTTCACCACATAACTTGTTACAGTTGCCCCAGTTCTCCACGATGTCTATTTTCCTGATGGGAAAACTGGTCAAGGATAAAAAAAAAAAAGAGGTCAAGGCATCGAGAAAGAAGCAGTTACAAATGCCCGATTCACTTTCTGTATCTTCCCTTGCCCTTATTCGTTTTGGTACCGATTTACTTGAAGAGGTCTGCGTCGTTCGTCACTTTCATTTATGCTTATCAATTTCTCAATTTTTTCTCCACCCCCTTCCCCCTGGGGATTATTAGGACCCCCCGTTCAATATTTTTCAAGTTCTGGTACGATCATCAAGTGTTCAAAATTTCAAGATTTAAATTTTACTATTCAGTGTCATGTTTGGTGTTCGTCTTTCCCTGTTTTTGTTTGAATTACAGCATGGACGACAAGAATATAGAGTTTAGAATTCAATAAAATTATCCATATCCTTGCTGATCTCTGTTGTCTCGTTTTAAATTTTTCAGAACATTTTCCTCCCGTTTATCTGGACACCCCTCCCCCTTTATTAATCTTCTAAAAAATTCCCACCTCCAGCCTGTTGTTGATCCCCACCCCGTTTGCTAGACACTTGAGAGTATCGAAATTCACTTGTAGACTGTCGAGCTCTATATTTCAGAATATATTTTGAATATATATTGAAATTAAGTTCACTTCTAACCCTGCACTTCCTACCACTCCGCTCCATCTCACAAGCCTTTACTGCTTATGTTGTACTATGTCATTGCTTGTTCTCTCGTGACTCTTTGCGTCAAAATTTTTTATAAATCAAAACAAAGATTTGTTTGTGATGGAGGAAATTTGAAAGACAATAAATCTTACCGTTGGTGCAATTGACATTGTGAGGTCTTTTGCAAGTTCTAGAGGTAACATGCCAATAGAGATTCGACGGACAGGTCTTGCAAAGTACGTTACCATGGGCACACTGATAGAACTTATTACAGTCCGTCTCGTGAGGGTAGTAAGCTCCTGCAACCGAGCAATCCGCTGGAAGAACAAGAATAAGGGGTGTGAAAATATGCCAAGTCTTCGGGCTAATATCAAATTACCTATTCGTGTTTTCAATATAATTTTCCTTCATGATATTTGCTGTTAACAAAACTTTCAATCTCGCATACTGCGTTTCTAGAGTTCTCAGTGGGCCCAGTTGAGTTCAAGCACCGTATAGCCCAAACTCAAGGTGTAAAGTTTTCAACTCATGCTTGTGTCTCTTGTGGTTTGTTAACAAGTTTGGCGTAGAAGTTTGTGGTTTACATGTTTGTATTGTTTGAATTTCTGAGCAGAATTTCTGAGCAAAACAAACCTTTCATTGCAAAGACACAACTACCAGGTGTAAAAATCAACTGGCTTTTGAACACCCGGGCCCAGACAGCTGGTTCACTCATTTCTCCGTTATCAGCTCATACTGACCGAATTGACTATATATGGAAACTGACTGTCCATGTATGACATCAAGTAAACAGTCTATAATTATCTAAGAACTTTATGACATGATAAGCCTGACCTTATGTAGTGGTACATCTGATATATCAATGTAAGTAATGTTAAGTTAATCAGAATGAACAAAAGAGCACCTTGAAGCAAAGACGTGTCTTCGTATTTTCTTTAGTAAACGAGTAAGATTTTAGTCGGTAGTGAAACGACAAAGTTAAAATATGATCCTGAATGAATTTTAGCGGTCCTTTTCATGTATCTAGAGGTTTAGAAAACTCAAGAAATTTAATAAGTTAATTATTCCATTCGTGCTTGTTGGATATGAGACGATTTATAACCAGCTCGGTGCTACGCGCCTCCTTGGCTATTTACCATCTCATATCCAACGCACGTTCTTGTAATAATTTTTAACAAGAACTGAAGAAGCAGTCATATATATGTGTATGTATTTATTATACCCGTGCTAGCACCTGTTTGTGATTTTTTGTTGCACATCTTATGCTGAAATCAAGTAAATGCTAACTCATTAAAGAGCATAATTATGACACGGTTTCAGTTCTTCGGTTGTTAAAAACACATTTCTGCTAAGTTTAAAAGTAATTGGATAAAAAATGGAAGAGATACAGCGTTCAGAAGTTACGAGTTTTGACTGCAATGTCCCTTCAAGTCGCTCGGCCAAGAAGTCACGTGAACTAAAAGACGTGACTTTTTCCTATGTCTTTGATTCCGCGACGTCATCTTGTTGGGAAAACAAACAACATGGAAGTCGTGAGCATAGATTTAACAATACCGCCACGAGAAAGGCAACAGGCGCAGTGATCAGGAGTGATACTGTGCAGCTGGATGTCCATATAAAGGAAGCTGCAAAAACAGAAGTTTTACTTCTGGTATAAAAGGTGCACGAGTTTCCGGTGGCCCCACAATTGAGAGCAAACTGTGGGCGAAGTTTGTGCAATGGCACAGAGCCTATTCCCAATTCCAACTCCTAGGATATAAGAATTTCGCTGTGATCTGCAAATTTCAAAGATGAGTGTTTCAATAAACCCAGACTTTCCTTGGAAGGAAGGGAAGATCTGAAGTTGTCACGAAAGCTATTACTGGGGTGACGGGCTTACGCGGTCTTACTTACATTACTTATATTTAGATGGTTTTTTCCAACACTTTTGTTTGTGATTTTAAATTACGTAGTTTTGACAAGATTTACAAGTATTTCTTTGAGACCTTTATAGTTTTTTATTTGGGAAGATCTAGTTAAAAGTAAGTACCTGAGTTCAATTCGCATACAGCATTTGCTTTATATTTTGTACTGATGGGTTACATTCTGTTACACGATGAGCAGTACATATATTTTCCCTTTAATCTGGGTTTTTGGTCTCTTTTCCGAATTAAATGTAACCTCTTCAAAAGTTTTATAATTTTGGATTTCTGTATATCCACGCATTTATTGCAGTTCTTTATTTTGGATACGAATTTGCTTTCATTTTAGTTTTTCCGCGGGAGTCTAATTGCTTCGCCTTTTACACAGCTTTCAGTGCGTATCATAGGAATATTTCGGTTTGCTTGATTGTGTGTAGGTACGTCTAAAATACCCGTTTCATAAATTCGTTGGCCTTTACATTAGTACCTTAAAAAGTTGCTTCGGAGTCCAAGATTTCAGTCGTGACTTGATTGTCGGATGGTTTAAATTGTACTAGCGGCTGTTTAAAATACTAGCTGTCAACAAAGCAGATATTTTGTTTGCATTTATTGACTTTGTGTTCAGACATTAAATACTTTTTTTCTTGTTTTATTGTCAAAACACTCTTTTCTTTTTAGAAAAAAATTAATGGCTTATCAAATTCGCATAGTTCTAACGCTTCAAACTTGGTTACATTTGTTCTAGACACCAATTGCGTTGGTTAGTGTCGGTCTCCTTCTGGTTTTTGATGCGGTTGCAGCTTCTCGTTAACCGTTGTTTCTGCGTACGGCCCTGGATTAATGTTTCGAATCTTTTGTTTGGTGTTACTTTTACTGTTTGGAAAGATCCGGATTTCGTCCATCGTGAGGACTTATTATATGCCGTTGAAAACGGGTATCAATAAGTTTGACCTTTAGGGACAGAGGAATTCTATCTTTCTCGAGACTTGCGGCTTATAAAAGTTGTATATCTGGTATTTTGTATAAGTTGCTGTACAATTTAGTTGTTCTATAGAGCCATCAAAGATTAGTTACCCTTGAATTTCATAAACTTCCCTCAGCAACGGTGCTTGAAAGCACCATTTAGGGCGCCCGCTGAGGTTCTGTATTTTGCAATTTTGACATTTACACCTGAAATGACAGCGGCCTCGAATCGATTACGCTACTATAATCAATAAATTCACACCATGCAAGCTTTACTAACCAGTTTTGTACAGGAATTAAACCTTCTTGATCTTTTAACATTTATGTACTAAAGCAATCTGAATCGTCGCTTTCTTGACCGCTGGACATGTCATAACCTGGAGGTGCGAGTGATTCTTCAATATACGGTCCTAACTGCGACTCGATCTCACCTAAATCGCTGTCACTTTTACAGAGTTTTGTGATTCGTTTTCAGGTGTATCTTACTCAACACTGTCAAAGCCGTTATCTGACTCGTAACCAGATTCTTCTGTAGAGTCCAAATCCAAAATTTTCTCAGTTCAGTTGCTATTTCTGCTAAACAATAATAACAAGACGAACGCGGGAATTTTTCCCAACAAGATGACAGTGTCTCGTCCCAGTTCACCAAAGTAGGGTGCCAAAAAATATAGGAAAATACCCTCAATTAAAACAGCCGTAACTCTGGTTTTTTATCGAATTCCATCCAAACTTTGCAGAAATGTGTTTTGGACAACGATCTTTTAGAACATCAAATTAAATTTCCTTGCCTTTTATGTTTTCTCTTCGTCTGTTACAGGCAATCATTTTAGGCTGGTTTCCAGTCTGTTTGTTAGGTTTCAACAACTATAACCTTATAACTTGTGTTACTGTTACCGTCTAATTTGTAAAACGGGATCGGATCTCAAGAAACCAAAAGAATCATAGATTTTCGCCTTTATAATATCTAATGACTAAAACTAAAAACAATTTTTAAAAAAGATACCGTTGTTCTATAATATAAGTTCCTTTATTATAAACAAACAACTGGATATTGAATTTTAAGCGATTTGATTGGTTCCCTACTCACTGTATAATTAACAATTATTCCACGAACGCGCGTTAGATATGAGGTGATAGATAGCCGGCAAGGCGCGAAGCGCCGAGTTGGCTATTTCACCTCATATCCAACAAGCGTGAGTGGAATAATTGTTTTATTATAAAC